>AWOL01S0020796.1:179877-219408 GCA_000715115.1 Nicotiana otophora
TGCACTTTAACTTAGATATTACAGTTAATGACTTGATATGCATCAAAATATCATCATCCACAAAAATTATAAAATCACCAACATAAGAAATAAGAGTATAGTTCATTACCTCCAAACATACCTTAGGTGTTCTAGAAAGGCCAAGAATGTGAATGAACCAATTATACATACCATACTTGGACTTATTTACTAATGGAACAACATCACCTTTTATTCTCTTATAGAATGGCTCTAACTTAGAAATGTCTTTAGGAAACTCCATGTTATAAACCTGTAAAGAAGGATAAAAATAGTCCAAAGGTTCAATAACAAAGAAATTAACCAAGCTTCTATCTTCCACCATCCAACAAGAATTGATTTCGTTAAATTCATGTTGGAATCTGATTGGATCCTTTGCTGCCATCTTTTGTGCCTCACCTCCCCTTTCAAAAGGTCTTTCTACATATGGCTGCACAAAATCGCAAGAACTAAAACAAGAAAGATTTAATAGGTTAGGAAGTAAAGAAAATATTGTTTTGATTACACTCTCTTTGGCTTTTATCACTAGACTAACTTTTCCCTTACCTTGATAGCATCCTAGGAAGCTCAAATCTATTCAAGGACAAGAATGAAGCTTTGGAATCTCAAAGAGGGCCTTTAACAAAATGTCAAGTTAAAGAGTTGCAAAACAAGGTCATTAGATTTCAAGTGCAAATAAAGAAGTTGTTAATTAGGATGGATAGCTCAAGGATAAAAGGAAATGAGTTGTCTAGGTATTATAATTATTTTATGGTCCAAATTCATGTCCAAGAAAAGATGGATTAGATCCCAAGAGACATCCTCTGAAGAAGGTCCAAATCAGGCCACTATTGGACCTATTTGGTACCTAAAAATATGTCCAAACTTGCAGCCCAATAAGTCCTACATGAAGCCACATTTTTATAAAATAAAAAGGACTTACTTGCTGTCCAAGAAAGGTTCAATAGGCGCGATAGAAGTTGGGTACAAGTTAGTGACAAGTTGCTTGCAAGTTGCCTTCAAGATTTCCAAGATCTTATCCATGATTGGTTTGGGACTTTCAAGATTCTATCCAAGATTGATTTTAACTTATTTCCATATATTTTGGTACTAGATTTATTGCTTTCCTAGGTAATTAAGGTTATGTTTTTCTTTTCCTAAGATTGTTGGAGTTACTTTCCAAGATTGATTTGGTTTTTGTTTCCTAGTGTTTTTCCTTTTCCTATGGTATTTGGACTTGTTGTCCAAAGTAGTTTAGGACTTTATTTCCTTGTTTTTAGGTAGGAATTTCGTGACCCTCTCTCTATATAAAGGGTGTCTTATTTGTTTTTAGATTTTAGATTATAGACTATTATCAATAAAGATTGTGACATTTTTCTTGCACTCTTGTGCGTGGCTACTCTTGGATTTATTCTTCAACCTTCATGACGCAACTTAAGGTGGTAAGATTAAACTCTTTCGAAATCTTAGATCATTTCTAGGTATTCAAGAAAGGTGATAAGTTTAGGCTTATTGTTGTTCTTGTTATTTTAAAGGGTCGAGTTTCACAATCTATCTCTTATTTTTAATTCTCTACCAAAGGCGATTAGTTCTTTGTTAGCTAATTGTTGTTGTTAGGATTCAACTTCAAGAATAGACTTCTTGAATTCAAGAAACGCTTTCTTGAATTCAATCTATCTTTAATTTTCCGTTGTTGTTTTTGTTTCTTTATTTTTTTTAGCTTCCGCACGTTTCTTGATTTGCTTTAGTAATTCTTGGACCTCTATCGTGTTGTTATCAAGTGGTATCAGAGCATAGGCTAATCAAGATTTTAATCTTGATAATCTTGGGAGGTTCTTGAGCAAAACAAAACCAAAAAACAAAAAAGCACAAAAAAAAAACAAAAATCAGCCAAAAGAAAAGCATTAGGGCTCATTATTATTTGTAGAATTCAAGTGTTATTTGGTTTCCAAGTCAAGAAAGGAAACAAGAAGAGGGGATCCTAGTTCTTGAAGATTAAGGTAACTTCTTTCCGTATTCTTTTGGAGTTTTGGTTTCCTAAATTATTTCCTTATGTTTTCTACATGACCAATTCCTATTCTTCCAAGGTTTGGTCCTTCACTTTTTTTTTTTTTTTTTTCTAACTCCACATTCTTATCACTAAGGATTGTGACTATTAAGGTTTATTAATAAATGTAATTTAACGACCAAGAGTTGCTTTGAGTGAAAAAAAGGCAAGAGAGGCGAGAACATTAGAGGAAAAAGCCAAAATTTGAGAGATACATAATTCTTCTAATCCTTGTTCAAGATGTTTCAAACAGGTAGTTATAGTGAAAAGAGGCGAGCTATGACTCAACAACTTGAAAAGTCGAACTTACAATATATCGAATGGAAGGAAGACAATGGTAAAATTATTTTTCAAACAAGAGCTAAAGTGATGTCTGCGATTTGTGCCCTTAGAATTGACAAAGAGTTTGGCTATAACTCAATTAGCACTTATATGGTTGAAAAATTGAACTTGCCTTGTGTTGAGCATATTGAACCCTACATGTTGAGAGGAGTAAAGGTAGATAAAAGAGTGTTATTACTATTCTCTATTGGAAGGTATGAGGATGCGATTTGGTGTGATGTGATTCCCATGAATAATTATCATATCTTGTTAGGAAAGCCATGGTATACCTATAGAAGAGCTTCATATAACATGGCAAAAAATAGATACTTTTTTGAGGTTAACGAGAAGAAACTTATTCTTGGACCTTTGAATCCCTCACAAATTTATGAAGATGAAAAGACTGTTAAAGAGAATATGGAAAAATATGAGAGAGAAAAGAATGAGAGAAGTAAGGGAGTACATGTTGACATCCCAAGAGAGGAAAAGGGAGAGGTTGTATAGAGTGAAGAGAATGGGATGTCAATTGAGAAAAAGAGTGAGCTTGAGGGAAAAGAAAAGAGAGAAGGCAATGAGATAAGAAAAGTCTTTGAGGTAGAGAGAGAAAAACAAAAGGGTTTGAGTAAAGAAGAAGAAAAAAACTTTAGTGAGAGAAAAGAGGCTAAGGGTGAGGGAAAAGTTAGTTTTGTGATAAAAGCCAAAGAGAGTGTAAGCAAGAATAAAATTTCTTTACTTCCTAACCCATTAACTCATTCTTGTTTTAGTTCTTGTGATTTTGTGCAGCCACGTGTTGTAAAACCTTTTGAAAGGAGAGGTGAGCACGAGAAATGGTGGTAAAGGATCCAATTGGATTCCAGCATGAATTAGGCGAAATTAATTCTTGCTGGATGGTGGAAGATAAAAGTTTGGTTAAATTCTTTGTTATTGAACCTTTTGACTATTTTAATTCTTACAGGTTTATGACATGGAGTTTTCTAAAGCCATTGCTAAGCTGGAATCATTGCATAAAAGAATACAAGGTGATGTTGTTCCATTAGTAAATAAGTCCAAGTATGATATGTATAATTGGTTCATTCACATTCTTGGCCTTCTAGAACACCTAAGGTATTTTTGGAGGTTATGAACTATACTCTTTTTTCTTATGTTGGTGACTTTATAATTTTTGTGGATGATGATATTTTGATGCATATCAAGTCATTAACTCTAATATCTAAGTTAAAGTGCAAGAGTAATTTGCTTCCTTTTGAAATTGAGTATGACATAGATGATTATGCATTCCAACTTGGTGGAAAGAGGCATGAAATTTATGAGAAGAGGCTTGCTAATGAGTTAAATGTTCTTTCTTCTCTTATTCAAGTGTCTAATGAGTTTTCATGTGATAAATTGCTAGAATGTGAGTTTTGTTGTTTGATGGGAAGTCATTCCTCTAGGCATGTTGATTGTGAGCCTGTAAAAGTGTTTGCTACTATTAAAGAGGATATGCATGATTATTGTGACGTTAGTGATCAAATACTCTTTCATGAACCTATCTATGACTCTTTCTGTGACAGTTTGAGCAATTATGTAGAATCCATTGATGTTGCGAATATTATTGGGGAAAGTTATAATCATGAGCTTGAATGTATTGAAATTTGTATTTTGGAATTTATNTATTTGAGCAATTATGTAGAATCCATTGATGCTGCGAATATTATTGGGAAAAGTTATAATCATGAGCTTGAATGTATTGAAATTTGTATTTTGGAATTTATGGGTTCTTCTAACCTTTCTGAGAATTTATGTGCTTCTTTGAATAACTTACATGTAGAAGAATCCATGGGATTTATAATTGATACTTGGCTATATCATAAGAGTGTCTTATTTGATACATGTGGCAGAGATACCTGTGTTAAATGGATGCATGACCAATATTTTGTAATTTCTTTCGCATGCACATCTTTGGACTACCTTATTGACAAGATCGCATTGCAAATTTCATTACATAGTGCATCTAAGAGAGGTTTTTATTGGACAACTCTAAGTAGAAATAAATTTTATTGGGACGATGATGTCCATATGCTTTATAAAGGAGTATTTACACCTATTAGGCTTAATTGGGTTAAGTGGATACATGGTCACTATCTTGTTTTATTCCTACCATTTTTTCAGATTAGTGGATGCCATTTACTAGTACGTGACTTCTTTTTCTTGCAAGGTCAAAATTCGAGGACCAATTATCTTCAAGAAGAGGGGAATGATAGCATCCTATGAATCTCAAATCTATTCAAGGACAAGAATGAAACTTTGGAATCTCAAAGAGGGCCTTTAACAAAATGTCAATTTAAAGAGTTGCAAAATAAGGTCATTAGATTTCAAGTGCAAATAAAGAACTTGTTAATTGGGATGGAGAGGTCAAGGATAAAAGGAAATGAGTTGTCTAGGTATTATAATTATTTTATGGTCCAAATTCATGTCCAAGAAAAGGTGGATTAGATCCCAAAAGACATCCTCTGAAGAAGGTCCAAATCAGGCCACTATTGGACCTATTTGGTACCTAAAAATATGTCCAAACTTGCAGCCCAATAAGTCCTACATGAAGTCATATTTTTATAACATAAAAAGGACTTACTTGGTGTCCAAGAATGGTTCAATAGGCGTGATGGAAGTTGGGTACAAGTTGGTGCCAAGTTGCTTATAAGTTGCTTTCAAGATTTCCAAGATCTTATCTATGATTGGTTTGGGACTTTCAAGATTCTATCCAAGATTAGTTTTAACTTATTTCCATATATTTTGGTACTAGATCTATTACTTTCCTAGGTAATTAAGGTTATGTTTTTCTTTTCCTAATATTATTGGAGTTACTTTCCAAGATTGACTTGGTTTTTGTTTCCTAGTGTTTTTCCTTTTCCTAAGGTATTTGAACTTGTTGTCCAATGCATTTTAGGACTTTATTTACTTATTTTTACGTAGTAATTTCGTGACCCCCTCTCTATATAAAGGGGTGTCTTCTTTGTTTTTAGATTTAAGATTATTATAGACTATTATCAATAAAAATTGTTAGATTTTTCTTGCACTCTTGTGTGTGGCTACTCTTGGATTTATTCTTCAACCTTCAAGACTCAACTTAAGGTGGTAAGATTAAACTCTTTCGAAATCTTAGATCACTTCTAGGTATTCAAGAAAGGTGATAAGTTTAGACTTATTGTTGTTCTTGTTATTCTAAAGGGTCGAGTTTCACAATCTATCTCTTATTTTTAATTCTCTACCAAAGGCGATTAGTTCTTTGTTAGCTAATTATTGTTGTTAGGATTCAACTTCAAGAATAGACTTCTTGAATTCAAGAAACTCTTTCTTGAATTCAATCTATCTTTAATTTTCCGTTGTTTTTGTTGTTTCTTTATTTTCTTTTAGCTTCCGCACGTTTCTTGATTATTTTTAGTAATCCTTGGACCCTTATCGTGTTGTTATCACTTAGCCTCTTTTCTCTCACTATAGTTTTGTTCTTCTTCTTAACTCAAACCCTCTTGTTTTTCTCTCTCTACCTTTAAGACTTTTCTTATCTCGTTGCCTTCTCTCTTTTCTTTTCCCTCAAGCTCACTTTTTTTCTCAATTGACATCCCATTCTCTTCACTCAATACAACCTCTCCTTTTTCCTCTGTTGGGATGTCAACCTGGACTCCCTTACTCCTTTCATTCTTTTCTCTCTCATATTTTTCCATATTCTCTTTAATAGTCTTTTCATCTTCATAAATTTGTAAGGGAGCCAAAGGTCCAAGAATAAGTTTCTTCCCGTTAACCTCAAAAGAGTATCTATTTATTTTCATATTATATAAAGCTCTTCTATAGGCATACCATGGCTTTCCCAACAAGATATGATAATTATTCATGGGAATCACATCACACCAGATCGCATCCTCATACCTTCCAATAGAGAATAGTAATAATACTCTTTTATCTACCTTTACAACATGTAGGATTCAATATGCTCAACACAAGGCAAGTTCAATTTTTCAACCATATAAGTACTAATTGGGTTATAGTCGTTAAACTCTTTGTCAATTCTAAGGGCACAAATCGCAGACATTACTTTAGCTCTTGTTTGAAAAATAATTTTACCATTGTCTTCCTTCCATTCGGTATATTGTAAGTTCGACTTTTTAAGTTGTTGAGTCATAGCTTGCCTCCTTTCACTATAACTACCTATTTGAAACATCTTAAACAAAAATTAGAAGAATTATGTATCTCTCAAACTTGGCTTTTTGCTCTAATGTTCTCGCCTCTCTTGCCTTTTTCCACTCAAAGCAACTCTTGGTCATTAAACTTTAGATTTATTAATAAACCTTACTAGTCACAACCCTTAGTGATAACAATGTGGAGTTAGAAAAAGAAAAGAAAAGTGAAGGACCAAACCTTGGAAGAATATGAATTGGTTATGTAGAAAAAATAAGGAAAGAATTTAGGAAACCCAAAACTCCCAAGAATAAGGAAAGAAGTTACCTTAATCTTCAAGAACTAGGATCCCCTCTTCTTGTTTCCTTTCTTGACTTGGAAACCAAATAACACTTGAATTCTACGAATAATAATGAGCCATAATGCTTTTCTTTTGGCTGATTTTTTTTTTTTGGTTTTTGTTTTATTTTGTTTTGCCCAAAAACCTCCCAAGATTATCAAGATTGAAATCTTGATTAGCCTATGCTCTGATACCACTTGATAACAACATGATAGGGGTCCAAGAATTACTAAACAAAATCAAGAAACATGCGGAAGCTAAAAGAAAATAAAGAAACAAAAAACAACGGAAAATTAAAGATAGATTGAATTCAAGAAAGAGTTTCTTGAATTCAAGAAGTATATTCTTGAAGTTGAATCCTAACAACAATAATTAGCTAACAAAGAACTAATCGCCTTTGGTAGAGAATTAAGAACAAGAGATAGATTGTGAAACCCGACCCTTTAGAATAACAAGAACAACAATAAGCCTAAACTTATCACCTTTCTTGAATACCTAGAAGTGATCTAAGATTTCGAAAGAGTTTAATCTTACCACCTTAAGTTGAGTCTTGAAGGTTGAAGAATAAATCCAAGAGTAGCCACACACAAGAGTGCAAGAAAAATCTCACAATTTTTATTGATAATAGTCTATAATAATCTAAAATCTAAAAACAAAGAAGACACCCCTTTATATAGAGAGGGGGTCACGAAATTCCTACCTAAAAACAAGGAAATAAAGTCCTAAACTACTTTGTACAACAAGTCCAAATACCTTAGGAAAAGGAAAAATACTAGGAAATAAAAACCAAGTCAATCTTGGAAAGTAACTCCAACACTCTTAGGAAAAGGAAAACATGACCTTAACTACCTAGGAAAGCAATAAATCTAGTACCAAAATATATGGAAATAAGTTAAAACCAATCTTGGATAGAATCTTGAAAGTCCCAAACCAATCATGAATAGGATCTTGGAAATCTTGAAGACAACTTGCAAGCAACTTGGCCCCAACTTGTACCCTACTTCTATGACGCCTATTAAACCTTTCTCGGGCAGCAAATAAGTCCTTTTTATGTTATGAAAACGTGTTTTCATGTAGGACTTATTGGCTTTAAGTTTGGACACATTTTTAGGTTCCAAATAGGTCCAATAGTGGCCTGATTTGGACCTTCTTCAGAGGATGTCTTTTGGGATCTAATCCACCTTTTCTTGGACATGAATTTGGACCATAAAATAATTATAAGACCTAGACAACTCATATCCTTTATCCTTGAGCTCTCCATCCCAATTAACAACTTCTTTATTTGCACTTGAAGTCTAATGATCTTCTTTTGCAACTCTTTAGCTTGACATCTTGTTAAAGGCCCTCTTTGAGATTCCAAAGCTTCATTCTTGTCCTTGAATAGATTTGAGCTTCCTAGGATGCTATCACTCATAGTCCTCAACAAGGAACAAAACGAAATGATAGGCATAGCTATCACAATAAAATCTCCCAACAGGGGTAAACACATAAGTGGATTACAGAACTACGAAGCTTACCCATAAGTGGAGCATAATAGGAGGACTCGCCTCGATACTCTGAACCGAATAAAACTAAGGAATCTATTCCTTTATAACAAATCAGGATCGTACTTGTAATGACACCATCTGGTGTAGTAGCCTCGGCCATACCATAGTAATTATATCAACGGGCTAGGCCTCCCTCTCTAGGGTTCCCCTTACCCGCCTGTCCTCTACCCCTAACTGGCTGTGCACGTGAAGTATTAACTAGAATAAAGCATGTAGCCTGAGTGTTTTGATGAAATTCGCCTCTCCCAAGTGTGGGACAATCTCTTATGATGAGCCTAGTATCACCACACTCATAACAACCCCTCTGAGGTTGCAGCTGCTCATACTGAGTCTGTGCCGGATAACTGGAATAACCACTGTAAGAACCCTATACCGGTGGTTCACTAAAAGTATTAACTGGAGCACTACGAGTACCTTGATTTATAGACTGGGCTGACTGACTGCCCGAGCCTCAACCATGATGAGTCATAGCTACAAAGTAGAATCCATTGAATCCTCTAGAGTTCTGAGACCTTTTGGCCTTCTTAGACTCATTTTCCTTACATCGAACACGTTCAAACATTCTGGCCATCTCTACAACTTGCTGAAATGGAATATCAGTCTGCAACTCTCAAGCCATACATATTTAAAAATTATAATCGATCTTGTCATGACCCCATTTCACCCTCTGTAGGATGTCGTGATTGCACCTAGTCTCTAAGACTAGGTAGTAAGCCAAATAGATTTGCGAAAATACATAATATAAAACTGAAGCCCAATTCCCAACACATGAAATAATTATAAAACTGTCATTCAATAATTATAACTCCCAAAACCCGGTGGAAACAAGTCACACGCTTCTACGAGAAAATACTAGGTGTCTCTATACATCAGAGTCTAAAGAAAATAAGAAACAAATAACATGGTAAGGATAAAAGGGGACTCTGAGGTCTGCGGACGCTGGAAGATGTACCTTGAAGGCTCCACATGCGGTCCAACTCACTGGTATCCGGTCTGATGGGAAGAACCTAGATATGCACAAAAAGATATGCAGAAGTGTAGTATGAGTACACCACAACGGTACTCAGTAAGTGTCAAGCCTAACCTCGGTAGAGTAGTGACGAGGTCAAGTCAGGGCCCTACTTGTTTAAAAGAAAAATAAGGCAGAAGATGTAATAATATTTTGAAATAACTGAGAATTTAAACAACATGAAGTTTCAGTAAATATCACCACGGTAAATAGAAGTAAACAACAGGGGCACTCCCGAGGTACCGCCTCGTAGTCCCAAATGTAAATGTTCACGACAGTGGGATCTCCCGAGGTACCGCCTCGTAGTCCTAAAGTAAATATGCATGATAGGGGATCTTCCGAGTAAACGCCTTGATGCAGTACATGGGGATCTCCCGAGTAAACGCCTTGTAGTACCAAAGTAAATATGCAGTACAGGGGGATCTCCCAAGGAACCGCCTCGTAGTCCCAAAGTAAATATGCAGTACAGGGGGATCTCTCGAGGAACCGCCTCGTAGTCCCAAAGTAAATATGCAGCAGGTAATTGAAGGAAACACGAATATTCAGCAAGAATCTTACAGTTAAAGATTTAATTCAAATCAAGGAAAACAAGTAATTCAACTAAGCATGTTGCACAAATTGCAAGTAAGAGTTAAGGCATGTAGGCATGCGATACTAGGCTAAAAATGATCACTACATATGCTAAGGCAACTCAGTTGATGTATTTTAAAAGAAAACAACTCATTTAAGGAAATTCAAAAGAAGCCAAATCAGCAAGAACCGAAATTTTCCATAATCAGCCCGTGTACGCACTTGTCACCTCGCGTACACGGCGCTCACATATCAAAAATTGTTACAACAGTACCAAATCGTAAGGGGATTCCCCCCCACACAAAGTTAGACAGGTCACTTACCTCAAACCTCACTCAATCAGTCAAGTAATATGCCTTTCCCTCGACTTTCCAACTCCGATCGGCTCGAATCTAGCCAAAATAATTTCATACTATAAATATAACTAATAGAAACTAATTTAAATAATAAAACTAGGACTTTAGCAAAAAATCAAAATTTCGGCCCAAAAGGTCGACCCGGGTCCCGTCTCGGAATCAGGTAAAAGTCATAAAATACGAACACTCACTCGACCACGAGTTCACCATACCAAAATTACAAAAATCTGACACACAATCGCCACTCAATTCCTCAAATCAACTCTCCAAATCCCTAGCCTCAAACTCCCAATTTCCACCTTAAATACACACTAACTAGGTAGAAATATCAATGGGAAAACAAGATTATTGATCAAAAATAAACACAAGAGATTTACCTTAAGAAACCCCTTCCAAAACTCTCTCAAACATTGCCAAGACCGAGTTCAAAATGTCCAATAATTATAAAAATCACGAACCCTTGCTTTTAAGTGTTCTGCCCAGCATTCTCGCTTCTGCGGTCACATTAGCCGCTTATGTGGCACCGCTTTTGCGGTCCGGCCCTCGCATCTGCGGAGGCCACTAAGACGCCCAACCGCTTTTGCAGTCATAACCATGCTTTTGCAGGTGCACTTCTGCGCAACAAAAGCCACTTCTGCGGACCAGCCTCAAACTCCCGCGTCCGCTTCTGCGACCCTCCATGTGAAACACCCTCCACATCTGCACTCCATAGCACTCAGTCCAAATATTCGAATGTGTGCAACCCGGCCCGCACCTGCGAGCTTGTACCTACACGCTTGCACCTGTGAGCTTGTACCTACAAGCTTGCACCTGTGATCAAAGCTCCGCAGGAGCGCTTACACCAGCAGAGTCTTGCTTCAGCCATGCACCAAGTCCCTTTTTCGATTCGTTAGCCATCCAGAATCCACCCGAGGCCCCCAGGACCTCAAACAAACATACCAACAAGTCCTAAAACATCATACGAACTTAGTCGAGCCTTGAAATCACATCAAACAATGCTAAAAACATAAATCGCGTATCGATTCAAGCCTAATGAACTTTAAAACTTCAAACTTCTACATCCGATGCCGAAACCTATCAAATCAAGTCCGATTAACCTCAAATGTTGCTCACAAATCATAATTAACATTACAGACCTACTCCAACTTCAGGAATTGGAATCCGACCTCGATATCAAAAAGTTCACTACCGGTCAAACTTTCCAAAAATCATCTAATTTTCCAGCTTTTGCCAATTGACGCTAAAATGACCTACAGACCTCCAATTCAACATCCGAACATGCTTCGAAGACCAAAATCACCCTACAGAGCTATAGGAACCGTCAAAACTCCATTCTGGAGTTGTCTTTACACATTTCAAACTACGGTCGATTCCTACGACTTAAACTTCTATTTCAGGGTCTATGTGTCCCATTTCACTCCGAAACTATAAACAAATCCTCCCCGCAAGTTAAATAACCACTAAATAAAGAAAGCAGAGGGGGTAAAAAATATGGGTTCAAGGCTAATTCTCTCAAATTGACCGCCGAGTCGTTACATCCTCCCCCTCTTAAAATAAATGTTCGTCCTCAAACGAGTATAGAGACATACCTGAAGTGGTGAAAAGATGAGGATAACGGTTACGCATATCATGCTAGGTCTCCCAAGTCTCCTCCTCGACCGGATGACCCCTCAACTGAACCTTCACTGAAGCGATGTTCTTCGACCTCAACTTTCGAACCTGCCTATCCAAAATGATCACTGGCTCCTCAACATAAGATAGGTCCTTGTCCAACTGGACTGAGCTAAAGTCTAACATATGAGATGGATCGTCGTGATACTTCCGGAGCATGGAACATGGAATACTAGATGAACTGCAGAGAGACTAGGTGGTAGTGCAAGTCTGTAAGCCACCTCTCCAAACCCTCTCAAGGATCTCAAAAGGTCCAATATACCTAGGGCTCAACTTGCCCTTCTTTCCGAACCTCATAACACCCTTCATGGGCGAAACCCAGAGCAAAACCCACTCCCCAACCATGAATACAACATCGCAAACCTTTCGATCCGCATAACTCTTTTGCCTGGACTGGGCTGTATGAAGTCGATCCTGAATCAATTTAACTTTCTCCAAGGCATCCTGAACCAAGTCTGTACCCAATAGCCTAGCCTCACCAGGCTCGAACCAACCGACTGGAGACCCACACAATCTACCATACAAAGCCTCATACAACGCCATCTGAATGCTCGACTGATAACTGTTGTTGTAGGCAAACTCTGTAAGTGGCAATAACTTATCCCAAGCACCCCAAAATCAATCACACACGCACGAAGCATATCCTCCAATATATGAATAGTGCGCTCGGACTATCCGTCCATCTGAGAGTGAAATGTTGTACTCAATTCCATACGAGTACCCAACTCACATTGTACGACTCTACAGAACCGTAATGTGAACTGCGTACCCCGGTCAGAAATGATAGATACCGGTATGCCATGAAGCCTGAAAATATCGCGGATGTAAACTTGGGCCAGCTGCTCTGAAGAATAAGTAGTAACCATAGGAATGAAATGAGCTGACTTGGTCAATCTGTCCATAATCACCCAAACTGCATCGAACTTCCGCTGAGTCCATGGGAGCCCAACAACAAAATCCATAATGATCCGCTCCCATTTCCACTCTGGAATCTCTAACGTCTGAAGCAATCCACCCGGCCTTTGATGCTCATACTTCACCTGCTGATAGTTTAGGCAATGAGCTACATATATAGGTCTTTCTTCATCCGCCTCCACCAATAGTGCTATCTCAAATCCTGATACATCTTCGCAGTACCTGGGTGAATGGAGTACCATGAACTGTGAGCCTCGTGGAGGACGCAAACCATCTACATTAGGCACACCTAGCCTACCCTACATCCATAATACACCGTTGTCTCCAATAGTGACTTGAGTACCAGCAGATGGGGGTCATCATACTAACGCTCCCTGATACGATCATACAGAGAAGACTGAGAAACCACACAAGACAAAACTATACTCGGCTAGGAAACATCCAATCTGACAAACTGGTTGGCCAAGGCGTGAGCATCCAAGGCTAAAGGCCTCTCTGCTACTGGTAGATATGCTAAACTGCCCAAACTCTCCGCCTTGCGACTCAAGGCATCGGCCACCACATTGGCCTTACCGGGATGATAGAGAATGGCGATGTCATAATCCTTAAGGAAATTCAAAAGATGCCAAATCAGCAAGAACCGAAGTTTTTGACAATCAGCCTGTGTAGACACTCGTCACTTCGCACACACGGAGCTCACATATCACAAATTGTTACAGCAGTACCAAATCCTAAGGGGATTCCTCCTACACAAGGTTAGACAAGTCACTTACCTCAAACCTCGCATAATCAGTCAAGTAGTATGCCTTTCCCTCGACTTTCCAACTCCGATTGGCTCAAATCTAGCAAAAATAATTTCATACTATAAATATAACTACAAGAAATTAATTTAAATAATGAAAATATGACTTAAGCAAAGAATCGAAAATTCAACCCAAAAAGTCGACCCGGGCCCACGTCTCGGAGACTTACCTCGCTCCGAAGTGCCATAACCGGCTCCTAGGCCCTTCTAATGCCTCACACCAATGCCCGTCGATCCAAAACTTTGCAAACAAGGTGCAAACCAATCAAAATATGCTCTAATATCTATAATTAATCTATTTAGTAAATTCCCAACTCCGCTCGAAAAGTCGATGAAGACAACCCTCGGGCCCACGTGCCGAAATTTCGAAAATTGTTGAAGATAAACATTACCCATAACCTTACGAACTCAGATATATAATTTATCCCTAATTCCAGGTCCAGTTTCGTGGTCAAAATTCAAAATTATCAATTCTAGGTTTTTTGTTTTACCAAAATCCCACAATTTTCCTAAATCTTTCTTACTTAAATCCCTATAAGTCCTACATTTTGCTCACAACAAGTGGGAAAATACTTACCTTATGTTACATGATGAAAACTCCTCAAAATCGCCCAAGAACCGAGTTCCAAAGATCCAAAACGAAATGAGGAAAAAGACCAAGTTCGATCCATTAATAATCTGCCCAGTTTCGCTTCTGCAGCCACATTAGCCGCTTTTGCGGCACCACATTTGTGGTCCGCCCTTCGCATCTGCGGAGGCCACTAAGCCGCCCAACCGCTTCTACGGTCAGGTCCCCGCTTTTGTAGGCGCGCATATGCGCGAACTTACCCACTTCTGCGGACCAGCCTCATCACCTCTGCTTCCGCTTCTGCGACCCTCCAAGCGCAGGTGCGAGTCCACACCTGCGGAATTCCTTCTGCATTTGCGCTCCACAGTCCCTAATCTATTTCTCTGCATCTGTACAACACATCTCGCACATGCGAGCTCGCACCTGCGGTTACATCAGAAGAGCCTAGTCTTCAGCAAATCTCACAACTTCATGTTTTGATCCGTTAACCATCCGGAATCAACCCGACGTCCTCGGGACCTTGACCAACCATACCAAATAGTCTTAAAACACAATACGGACCTAGTCGAGCCTTCAAATCACATCAAACAACGCTAAAACCATGAATCACACCCCAATTCAAGCTTAATGAACTTTAGAACTTCAACCTTCTACATTCGACACCGAAACCTATCAAATCAAGTCTAATTGACCTTAAATTTTGCACACAAGTCATAATTGACATTACGGACCTACTCCAACTTCCGGAATCGGAATCGGACACTGATATCAAAAAGTCCACTCTCGGTCAAACCTCCTAACAATTGTCCAAATTTCCAACTTTCGCCAATCGACACTGAAATGCTCCCGGGTGATCCGATACTCAACCCGAACATACGCCCAAGTCCGAAATCATCATATGAACCTATTGGAACCTTCAATTACCTATTTCGAGGTTGTTTACTCATAAGTCAAGCGTTAGTCAATTCTTCCTACCTAAAGCTTCTAAGATTAGAATTTTCTTTCCAAATTAACTCTCAACTTCCCGAAATTCAATTCCAACCACACGTACAAGTCATAATACCTGAAGTGAAGCTACGCAAGGCCTCAACGGCCGAATGACGCGCTGGAGCTCAAAACAACCGGTCGGGTCATTACATTCTCCACCACTTAAACATATGTTCATCCTCGAACGTGCTAAGGGCTGCTCCGGAGTTGTCCAAAATCATTGTTAACACCTCACGCACCTACCTGTGCCAGCACATTCCAGTTGAACACATTAGCTCGAGCCAGACTGAAAATCCTCCCTGTAACCTTAGCTAACAAGCTTTAGAACCACGTTCCAACTTGCGAATTTCTTTACTCATTCTAACACACGAACATCGTGCCAATCACCACGCACTGTACCACAACATGATCATGCATCTATAAATCAGACCACACACCACAGAAGTTGGTTGCCCATAGTAACATCCTCCGACTACAATAGCTGGAATTTCACGAATCTGATGCCCGTAATACATCTCATGACGCATATAAATCCTATTCCAAATATCGTAATACCACCGTGACGAAAAGGACGTGTAGAAACTCATAACCACCTACCCAATCAATAATTCATAGAGTCTCTCCACCTGACGAGAGCCATTACTTCATTCTGAACTGAATAATGATATTTTCTCTTTAACGTGCCTTATGTAAATCTGATTGAACTCATTTCAGGTCCAATAATCTCGTCTCACCCAGTACAAGCTGCACAGGCAATAAGCCATCTCAGACACTGCCAAAAAATTTTATATGATGCCCACAACGCGCCAACAAGCTACAACTCGAATGTGATAAGGACGATCTCTGGAGAAGGACTACCCAGTCCGCGTGACAAATCAAGCAGCTGAATAGATGCTGTGAACCTACCTCGGGGATGAAAACAATGCACACGCAATAGGTGTAAGGAGCTATTCTCAACATCTCATTGTTGCGGCGTGCAACCCGATCCGATATGAAACTGTTACGGCATGAAACCCGATCAACATAACCTGCCCATGGAGGCGTGCCACCCGATCCGCACATAACACTCACGAAGAAAACACACATAGAACGCTGTAATGCTTATACTTACGAAATGCCAGAATATCGACCATAAGCACGCCAAGTGCATAATACAAATCATGGGGATATGGATAGCTCCATACGCTACGAAACATAAGCACAACTAAGGTGCAGTAAATGACCTACATCTCGAGAGCCATCTCGCTCACATAACACTACAAGGAACATGGGACCTTAACACATGTGCGAATAATCAAGTCGTCTCTTAACCCACATGGCATAATAGAGATTTACATGGAATAGCTGATGACAGAAATAACATCCAATGCTCGACGACTCCTCCATAAGCAATGCTATGACGAACGAACACATCTGACCTGACACAGGGCACGCACTCACATTAGTCCCACCAACGGAACTCACACCGATCATGATCATACCCTACTGGGCCAATAACTTTCCAGAGATCCACAATGGCCCTATTCCTGACACATAAGAACAATCGTCAAATCCAAAACAAACTTACACGATCCATAACCCAAGGAATAGAACGCCTCTCAGGCATAACTCTCGCAGTAACGATAGTACCATAATCTTCATAGTTGGTTTCAATCCTTAACAATCAAGTGACTAACATGTCACACTGATACAGATTTCCTCGTGGGATACTCTCACATGACCTTTCGCACCAGGTAGCAAAGTCCACACATCCATACCACTAACTGTACTAATTCTGTAAAGCAGATCAAGAATTCGAAAATCAATACACAATGCTCCTTCCACAGAACACCATCCCGAGGAGACACTAGGATAATGTCATCTTATTCTGAACATCTAATTCTTCCCGGCTCATCCGAGGTCATGACATTCTTGTCAACACCGAACTGCAACCTTGGTCCTCAACCTTCAAATTCTCATGCTGCTCACTGCACCTATCATGCCGCGAGAATACACAAATTCATCATAACTCCTGAACTACCAGTAGAACAACACTTCATTGGCTAGAAACCTTTCACTTAGCTTATTCTCGAAGAGCCCATGCAACACGCAATTGAATTATCAAACCGCAGAAAATACAACCTCAAACCGTGATCGAAACCGTCATATTTATTTCGGAACTCCATTTACACAAAAAGCCATTTGAATCAAATATCTCCCAAATCAATCAGGTCATGGTGGCTGTCATGCCTGCACGTACAACCACGAACCACATGTATAACTTCACACACCGAAGGAACTGATCATTGCCACAACCATGCCGATTCAACCCTTACTAACCAACCCAACTTCTTTTAATGTACTCTTGACCTGTCTTTGAAATAAAAATAGCTCTATTCACAACATAACGAACTCAATCCACACTCATCCCGAGTGACCTGAATCGAGAGGCCGCATCGTCTCAAAACCCATGAATCATCCCATACCCTTTTCAAGCGCACAATAGCTTCTCCAACTGGTATACCAATTTTGCAAGACCTTCCACGTATCCAAATCTATCTCTTCCCTTCCTCCAGTAATGCACCGTATACCCGATGATAGCGTAGAACATTCCAAGTCTCGTTCGTAATCCAATGTGAAAACTCGATCCTTAACCATAAATCCTTAGTCATTGCACCTTAAATTCTTGAACTCACTAGAACCACTATTGAGAGTCACCCACTCTGACCTGATCCCGAATCTAACATACTTCAATGCTCTGCGACCACATGAACACCTTCTAAAAGAAGCAACCGGCTGAATTATTTTCCTTGTACATCACATCCACAAAGCATACACTCTGAGTCTTTCTAAACCCTGCACATGATTCGATAAGGCGGAATATACCACACATTTATCAATTTCTCTACTCGAGTTACCCTTGATGTTTCCCTTTCTTAGTCACAAATAATCCACCAATGCACTGATAACCAGAAGTTGCACAAGCCGACAACCACGCGATCCAATCGTAGACGGTGGGTCTCTCCCACTCAGCTTTAAGCTACCATCACATAATGTAGAGCCCACAATGATTCCTCCTTCTCAATTACCATGATCTCGTATCGTTAACCCGCTAGACATCTCGAAGTCTTTTGTTACGCTTTTCATGAACATTTTGAACCACCAGTCACAATCACATATTCGACCCCTTGCTAGGTAGTAAGTAGTATTCTTCGCAGAAGCTTCATCAACATCGCGCAACCGCTAACCTGCTCATATGAGATAACCGACATGTGAAATTCCTCACCGACATCTTCAAACGACGCTGCACTAGGTACAACTACCACGTAATCAATAAATTCTCTGGACCCCATGCTTGCCCCCAGCTGTATAAGTCTGCTCCTTCCCTATTGATAGCAACTGAAAGTTCAACAATACGTTCCGAACATAAGTCACACTGCACCTGAAATGATAATCAGATCTTCAAACCTCTCTTCATTTCAAACAGACTCCTTTCTGCCATATTCAATCTTTCTTCATACAGTAACCATCCCTCCAAATAAAATCTGTAGGCCAAATCACCTTCCATCACGATTCCCAAACCGTTCTACACTTTCACAAGGCACGCGGCTAACCTACCGCAAAATCCATATGCTAATATGTCACTCTTACTTTGGTTAAACCACCTCCTTTAAACATCTTCTCAACCTCTGCTTCTCTTAGTTGACCTGCTAGCACTCAACCACTGTGAAACACTTCCCGCCCTATCTTCCCACATACTTTGCTGCTCAAATGTTGCATCAAATCAAAATGCATCTTTGTAGCACTTGAACCAGTAAACTGTTACCGGTTCTAATCCTCCTCGAAGATCATCTTTCTCGAGCCATCAACATTAGAAATACAAATTCGATTCTGAACCTCTACACACAACTATCTCTGGCAACCGCCCCTCAGGCACCATTTCACAACACCCTGCCCCGAAGGCAAAATCCAAGAAGACCGTAACACCGGCGAACCGTAGTGCATTCAAACAAAGACGACAACACCGCATCACAATGCAAATTGCACCACGCTCAAAAATATCAAGTCTAGTTACTATATCAACCAAACATGGACATTTATAGTCTGATTGCCTTTCTTCTGATGGAATTAAAGGCTGAACCCCTTAATTATGAACTGAGAAATCCTCTTTTCAAGACATTCACAACCTCAACACATAAACGAGCACCTTACCATTATGCCAACATTATGAGATAACAATGCATAGACATCGTAGCAATCCGTGCACAATCTCGAAACCATAGAAAATACAGATATTGGGTTGGAACAAAAGAACATCCTTCTGCAAGGCGACGATAATAGCCTACCCGAACACGCAGGGAAAAACATCCTACACCGTGTCTGCAGTACCACTAGAACTCCTCCACGCCCAATTGATAATAAGCGTTTCGCGTCGCATAAGATTGAGTAGGAAGAAAATAAAGGCACAAGCCTCAATGGAATCAAACCGCGTGATGTGGAAATCAAGAAGGGAAGTGCTCCTAACCGCCCTGTAACCTCTCGAAAATAAGTACAGATGTATCTGTACCGATTCGAAAGACTCTACTTGACTAGCTCATGACTCGTGAGACCTAAGTGAACCTAACGCTCTGATACCAAGCTGTCATGACCCAAAATCCACTATAGGTCGTGATGGCGCCTAACACCGCCGTCAGGCAAGTAAACAGTGATTTATCAATTTAATAACTCATTTTAGTATTTTGAAATCATAATTTTCCTTAATTGAATAGTATAAAATAGAATTCACAGAGTAAATGAAAATATTTAAGCAAACTACAATAATGAATACCCTGAAGAAACCCCCAAAACCCGGTGTCACAAGTGCATGAGCATTTTCTAAGGAATATAGTAATAATACAACATCTGTCCCGAATGTAATAAGGCAGAATAAAATAAATAGTACAATGGAGACTCGGTGGACTGTGATGCATATCCTGGAATGCAGCTCACATAATGCCTCCTCAACAGGTGCGCTTATGCGCCAAGGTGATCATCAATGAACCTGTTAGATCCTGCACATTTAGTGCAGAAGTGCAGCATGAGTACGTAAATCAACGCGCACCCAGTAAGTATGTAGCCTAACCCCGGAGAAGTAGTGACGAGGGGTCTACATCGACATTTACTAAAAGTCCAATATAATAATGAAATAAAACATAAACAGATATGAGGCATATGGCAATGATGGGGTAAATCTGTAACTTACATAATCTTCCGATTTATTCTTTCAAGCATAAATTTCTAAATCTTGTATTCTACCTTAGTGGTTCAGACAAATGTTACGTGTCATTATCAATTTAATCAGGAATACCAAATAAAATGCCGGGCATCAGTGGAGAGATTAGCTCGTGAATATTCAGACTACTAATGATATAACGCACGATTCTACCGAGGTTGTTCGGCCCGATCCAGAATAATGTGTACACTGACAAAGGTCGAGCGGCACGAACCATAAATGCATCTATATACTGCCAAGGCATTCGACCCGCTCCATAAGAATAGAAGGAAGTTACCGAGTTACGAGACACGTGTTTACAATACCATACATGAGTACATAATGTATATAATCTTTACTGTTTTCTCAGATAACTCGTCCACAACTCAATGTGATAAGGCTTGGCCTAGTGTGCATATAATTATTTCTAAATCAATTTTATTTATGATGCCAATTAATTAAGCTAGCAAAATGAGTTCAAATAATTCAAATATTACATGATAAGATCCTAAGTCTACCCTGACATAAACATGTTTTAGCTACGCACAGACTCTCGTCACCTCGTGCGTACGTAGCACCCACAATTAGTAGCACATAACAATAATCCTAGGGGATAGTTTCCCCCTCACAAGGTTGGATAGGAGACTTACCTCACTCCGTAGTTCCATAATCGGCTCCAAGGCCTCTCTAACGCCTTAAACCAATGCCCGTCGATCCTAATTTATGCAAACAAGGTGCAAACCAATCAAAATATACTCTAATACCCATAATTAATGAATTTAAGAAATTCCTAATTCCGCTCAAAAAGTCGATGAAGACATCCCTCGGGCCCACGTGCCCGGATTGCAAATATTACCCATAACCTCACGAACTCAAATATATAATTGTTTCCTAAATCCATGTCCAATTTCGTGGTCAAAATCCAAAATTATCAATTCTAGGTTTTTTTTTTATCAAAATCCCACAAGTTTCCTAAATCTTTCTTCCTTAAATCCCCATATAAGTTTTACATTTAGCTCACAACAAGTGGGAAATTACTTACCTTATGTTACATGATGAAAACTCCTCAAAATCGCCCAAGAACCAAGCTCCAAAAAGCCAAAACGAAATTAGGAAAAAGACAAAGTTCGATCCCTTAATAATCTGCCCAGTTTCGCTTCTGCGACCACATTAGCCGCTTCTACGGCACCGCATTTTAAGTCTTCCCTTTGCATATGTGGAGGACACTATGCCGCCCAACCTCTTCTATTGTGAGGTCCCCGATTCTGCGGGCGCGCATATGCGTGAACTTACCCGCTTCTGCGGACCAGCCTTATCACCCCTGCTTCCGCTTCTGCGACCCTCCAAGCGCAGGTGCGCATCCGCACCTATGGAATTTATGCCGCATATGTGCTCCACAGTCCCTACTCTATTTCTCCGCATCTTCATAACACATCCCGCACCTATGAGGTCATGCCTGTGATCAAAGCTTCGCATGTGCGGTTACACCAACAGAGCCCACACTTCAGCAAATCTCACAACTTCAACTTTTGGTCCATTAAACATCCGAAAATAATCTGAGGCCCCCGGGACGTCGACCAACCATACCAGATAGTCTTAAAACACAATAAGAACTTACTTGAGCCTTCAAATCACATCAAACAACGCTAAAACCATGAATCGCACCCTAATTCAAGCTTAATGAACTTTAGAACTTCAACCTTCTACATTCGATGCTAAAACCTATTAAATCAAGTCCGATTGACCTCAAATTTTGCACACAAGTCATAATCGACATTACAGACCTACTGCAACTTCCTTAATCAGAATCTGACCCTGATATCAAAAAGTCCACTTTCAGTCAAACTTCCCAACAATCGTCCAAATTTCCAACTTTCGCCTATCGACACCGAAATGTTCCCGGGTGATCCGATACTCAACTCGAACATACGCCCAAGTCCAAAATTATCATACGAACCTATTAGAACTATCAAATCCTGATTCTAAGGCTGTTTACTTAAAAGTCAAACCTTAGTCAATTCTTCCAACCTAAAGCTTCTAAAATTAGAAGTTTTTTTCCAAATCAACTCTGAATTTCGTGAAATTCAATTCCGACCCCATGTACAAGTCATAATACCTGAAGTGAAGCTACTCAAGGCTTCAAACCGCCGTATGACATGCTAGAACTCAAAACGACCGGTCGAGTCGTTACATATGGGCTCTACAGTATCAACCTCAGAACCATTGAGTGGTACAATATTAAATTAGCAATAAAACATACTTTAAGAATAAACTAGTATGCATAAGTTCAACACAACACTATTTAGCCTATCATTTAGGCTAAATGAATATCTAAAATGTAAAAAATAAAAAAACTAAGTAAATTAAATAATACATGAGACCGCCGGATTGTGGCCAAGTGACCTTTTCTGATTTTATTTCCAATACAAAAAAGTATATTTACAGAGAGAGGGAGAGAGAGAGAGAGAGAGAGAGAGAGAGATTTCCTAAAAATCTAACTAAAGAAAAGCCTGCCTTTAACTATGGATTTCAGATCCTTATATAATGGATCTCTGAAAAAAACGGACAAACCAAAATAGTAAAATGGCCGACAAAATAATTACATTATGGCCTACAAGAAAAAAAGGAAAAAGTACTAAAACAAACAACTTTTATAAAGTTGGTTCTTCTTTATCAGAAGGTCCTACTTCTTTGTTAAAGTCTTTTGTCTCTATTACCCCAATAATTCTGAGAGGTGGCAGGATTTTCTTCAGCCAGATTTTTAGGAATTCTATCTCTCTCACTCTGTAAAAACATCTTTGTATTCAGTTTTTATTGGAAATAAAATCAGAAAAGGTCACTTGGCTACAATCTCGGCAGTCTCAGGTACTATTTAATTTATTTAGTGATTTATAATTAAGATATTTATTTAGCCTAAATGATAAGCTAAATAGTGTTGTGTTGAACTTATGCATACTAGTCTATTCTTAAAATATATTTTGTTGTTAGTTTTATACTGTATCACCCAATGGTTCTGAGGTTGAGACTGTAACACCTCGAAAAATTTAAAAGTACTTAAGTGTAAAGCCCGGTAAAATAAGCAAAGAAAATAATGTTTCGTGGTGCCGGACTAGGCTTACGTGTTTGAGGATTGTAGAAATTTTTTGCGGCGAGCTTGCAAACTGAATACTCGACCGGAGATCTACACCTCCTCCCATATAAAGCCTCGTACGAAAGCCATCTGAATACTCGACCGATAACTGTTGTTATATGCAAACTCCGCGAGCAGCAACAACTGGTCCCATGAACCCCCAAAGTCAATGACACAAGCGCGCAACATGTCCTACAATATCTGAATAATGTGCTTGAACTACCCATCTGTCTGAGGGTGAAAGGTTGTACTCAACTCAACCTGAGTACCCAACTCTCGCTGCACGACCCTCCAAAACTGCGATGTAAACTGAGTGCCCCTATCTGAAATGGTGGAAACTGGGACACCATACAGGCGAACAATCTCTCGGATGTAAATCTCCGCCAACCGCTCTGAAGAGTAAGTAGTACCGACTGGAATGAAGTGTGCGGACTAGGTCATCCGATCCACGACAACCCAAATAGCATTGAACTTCCTCAAAGTCCGTGGGAGCCCAACTACGAAATCCATAGTGATCCACTCCCATTTCCACTCTGGGATCTCTAACCTCTGAAGCAAGACACCCGGTCTCTGATATTCATACTTAACCTGCTGATAGTTGAGACACCGAACTACAAACCCAACTCTATCCTTCTTCATCCGCCTCCACCAATAGTGTTGTCTCAAATCCTGGAACAAATTCGCGGCACCTGGATAGATGGAATACCGGGAGCTGTGGGCCTCCTCAAGAATCAACTCCCGGGGTCCATCTATATTGGGCACACATATCCGGCCCTGCATCCTCAATACGCCATCATCACCAATAGTCAAATCTCTAGCATCACCTCGCCGAACCCTGTCCCGATGAACGAGCAAGTGGGGGTCATCATACTGATGCTCCCTGACATGGTCATAAAGAGAAGACCTGGAGACCACACAAGCCAATACCAGACTCGGCTCCGAAATATCCAACCTGACAAGCTGGCCTGCTAAGGCCTGAACATCCAATGCCAAGGGTCTCTCTGCTGCTGGGAGATATGCTAAACTCCCCAAACTCTCCGCTCGGCGACTCAAAGCATCGGCCACCACATTGGCCTTCCCCGAATGGTACAAAATGTAAAACCTCAAAAACTTTCAAAGTACTTAAGTGTAAAGCCCGGTAAAATATGAAAAACAAATAATATTTCATGGCGCCGGACTAGACATTTTGGGTTGAACAATGCACCGGAAAGTAAAATAAAATTTTTGGAGGAAAAGTCCATTTCTGCAGTCCATTATGCGATCGCAAAATTATTCTGCGGACCGCATAATGGGCGCAGAGTGAGGCAGTTAATTGGGTCACTTGGAAGCAATTATGCGGTCGACTATGCGACTGCATAAATGTTATGCGGTGCATTATGCGACCTCGTAACAGTTATGTGGACCGCATAGTGACCGCACACACAGACAGTTTTTTTTATCATTTTGTCAGCAATTATGCGACAGATATGCGGTCCGTATAACCACTATGTGGTCGTATATGCGACTGCAGAACTGTTCCGTAATACCATTTTTGGGTTTTTAAAACCTGACCCTATTTCGTTAAATGCACTCTTTGGGCCATTTTTGAGACATAGTTTGATATTTTACAGTGAGAGAAAGTGCCTTTGAGTGAGAAGGTGTTCTTCAATAATTTTATTTTCTTCAATTCTTGCTCAAGTTTTGGAAGATTAAGAAGGGAAGCTCACTAGGTCTTCATCCTAGAGGTAAGATTCTACACCCTAAACCCTAAACTCGAAATCTTCTGAAAATGGGTAACGAGCAAGACAATTTTTGGGCATGAGAGTTGTTTATTTTACATGCATGTGTTATCAAAGGGTGAGGACTATTGAGCTAAAAATGGTAAAGGTTCGGTTGTGGGATGATGGAATCCTTCATAAAAAGAACATTGAAACCTTATGCACACCTAGTGTTTGATAAAATACTCAAGTGAGCTAGAACCATGATCATCTTCCTAATTTTGATTCAATTTATTATATTTTTACAATAGATTGAAGTTGATAAGAATTCCGGAACATTTTAGAGTTTAAGGAAGCTCAATTGAGGTATGTTGGCTAAACTCTTCTCTTAGAATTGAATCCCACGATATTCATGTAAATTATGTAAGTCCCAAGTGATTAATTATGAAACTGGCTATTCCGAGTAAGATTGGGTTGAAAGATATATGTTCAACAAGCATCCCAAATGCTTTTTTCATGTTTTGTTACCAATTGAGGATGTGTTAAAATATAGACTGTGCATTAATAATATTTCGACTTTAAGTCAAGTTCAAATGAAGGCTATTATGCCAAAGTTTGTGAAATATCTCTATGTGCCTTTGACTTTAAATTGCTCACATGTGTACTACACACCTTGATTTGAGTTGTATTTATTATTGATGATGATCATGATATTTGAAATTGATAAGGTGAGCATAAAATACTGAATATGGCCAACGTGCCAAGAATAATCTTATAATTATGGCCATTAGTGCCAATGAAATGAAAATATGTGAAAGTAATATGAAATGCGATAATTGAAATAAAAAGGTTGATGTCTCAAATAAGACAGCCTAGCCGGTCGGTTCGTGATCGGACACCATGCCGCACACATAGTGCTGATTGTGCTGGAAATTATAATTGAAATTGTGATTCTGGTCGATGTCCCTAATGGATAGCCTAGCCGATCGGGTCATGATCGGACTCCGTGTTAAAGACGATGGTATTGATATTGAGAGAAATTATGGTTGATGTCTTTAATGAGATGGCCTTGCCGATCGGGTCGTGATCGGACTCTGTGCTAAGAGTACGGTGGTACTGGTTTTTGTGAATAATGGCATTGTAGACAATAGTATATTGATACTAAAAATCTCTCAATGTGAGATATGGAAATTAATTTGAACACTGTCTTGATCCTAAATTGAGGTTTGATATTGATTAAGGCTTTCATTGATATTATGATAATCTTGTTTGTATTATTTGTCATTCTATTGAGAGGATGTTTAGTTATAAATACTAGTGTTATTCGATGGTACTAATGTCCCTTTTGCCGGAGGCGCTGCATCTTTAAATGGATGCAGGTGGTTCCACAACATGAGATATTGATCAGTGATAGCAGTACACCTTCTTCCGAACTGACTTGGTGAGCCCCACTTCATCCCAGGGTCATGTATCTTTTGTACTTTGTGTATTCAGTTTGAGGTATAGCCGAGGCCTTGTTGCCGGCATTATCATTGTCCTCTTCTTTATCTATAGATGCTCCATAGACATAGTGTGGGTTGTGTATTGGTGCTGGGGAAAGACAAACTATGTTATGTTGTGGTTGTATTACTTGTCCATTTGAGACTTTAAAAATGATGAAACTATTGGAAATGAATTGGTATTGTAGACATGAACACATTTTCGTCTAATTAATGAAAATATGTATTATCTCTATTCGTGAATGTGTTTGGGTAGAATGAAATCTAACAGGCTTGCTCGGTCGGGTTCACTCGGTTGAGCGCCGGTCGCGCTCCTCGGTTTTGGGCCTTTTTCGTTAAATACACTCTTTTCTTCAATTCTTGCTCAAGTTTTGGAATATTAAGAAGGGAGGCTCACTAGGTCTTTATCCTAGAGGTAATATTCTACAACCTAAATCCTAATCTCGAAATCTTCTGAAAATGTGTAACTAGCAAGATAATGTTTGGGCATGAGAGTTGTTTACTTTACATGCATGTGTTATCAAAGGATGTAGAAAGATCGTAGAGCTAAAATGGTAAAGATTGGGTTGTGGGATGATGGAATCCTTCATAAAAAGGTCATTGAAACCTTATGCACACCTAGTGTTTGATAAAATGCTCAAGTGAGCTAGAACCATGATCATCTTCGTAATTTTGATTCAATTTGTTAGATTTCTACAATAGATTGAAGTTGCTAAGAATTCCGGAATATTTTAGAGTTTAAGGAAGCTCAATTGAGGTATGTTGGCTAAACTGTTCTCTTAGAATTGAATCCCACAATATTCATGTAAATTATGTAAGTTCCGAGTGATTCATTATGAAACTGGCTATTTCGAGTAAGATTGGGTTGAAAGATATATGTTCAACAAGCATCCTAAATACTTTATTTATGTTATGTTGCCAATGGAGGATGTGTTAAAATATGGGCTATGCATTAATAATGTTTCAACTTTAAGTCAAGTTCAAATGAAGGCTATTATGCCAAATTTTGTGAAATACCTCTATGTGCCTTAGACTTTAAATTGCTCACATGTGTATTACACACCTTGATTTGAGTTGTATTTGTTGTTGATGATGATAATGATATTTGAAATTGATAAGGTGAGCATGAAATACTGAATATGGCGAACGTGCCAAGAATGATCTTATAATTATGGACATTAGTGCCAATGAAATGAAAAGATGTGAAAGTAATACGAAATGCAATAATTGATATAAAAAGGTTAATGTCTCAAATAAGACAGCCTAGCCGGTCGGGTCGTGATCGGACACGATGCCGCACACATGGTGGTGATTGTGCTAGAAATTATAATTGAAATTGTGATTGTGGTCGATGTCCCTAATGGATAGCCTAGCTGATCGGGTCATGATCAGACTCCGTGTTAAAGATGGTGGTATTGATATTGAGAGAAATTGTGGTTGATGTCTCTAATAAGATGGCCTAGTCGATCGAGTCGTGATCTGACTCTGTGCTAATAGTACGGTGGTACTGGTTTTGTGAATAATGGTATTGTGGACAATGGTATATCGATACTAAAATATCTCAATGTGAAATATGAAAATTAATTTGAACACTGTCTTGATCCTAAATTGAGGTTTGATGTTGATTTAGGATTTCATTGATATTATGATAATCTTGTTTGTATTATTTGTCATTCTATTGAGAGGATGTTTAGTTATACATACTAGTTCTATTCGACGGTACTAACTTCCCTTTTGCCGGGGGTGCTGCATCCTTAAATGGATGCAGGTGGTTCCACAGCAGGAGATATTGATCAGTGATAGCGGTACACCTACTTCCCAGCTGACTTGGTCAGCCCCACTTCATCCCGGAGTTATGTATCTTTTGTACTTTGTGTATTCGGTTTGAGGTATAGCCGGGGCCTTGTTGCCGATATTATCATTGTACTCTTCGTTATCTATAGAGACTCCGTAGACATAGTGTGGGTTGTGTATTGGTGCTGGGGAAAGGCAAACTATGTTATGTTGTGATTGTATTACTTGTCCATTTGAGACTTTAAAAATGATGAAACTATTGGAAATGAATTGGTATTGTAGACATGAACACATTTTTGTCTAATGAATGAAAATATGTATTATCTCTATTCGTGGATGAGTTTGGGTAGAATGAAATCTAACAGGCTTGCTCGGTCGAGTTCACTTGGTTGAGCGCCGGTCGCGCTCCTCGGTTTTGGGGCGTGACAGAGACTGTAGAGCCCAGGCAGTCTAATAGTCCGGGCAGTAAACCTTGGTTATGGCAACATAACCAGTAGTCCTTAAGACTCGTATTAGCCATGTGGGAATTGAGAGAGTCATGAGGAGGACCAAAACTGGAAACATCCCTTATAGAGACAGTACAGACCAGTTAGACATATGGCCCTGTATAATTTAATGCATATCCTAATTTGCAAATTTTTTTGAGTGATGACACTCTTTAAATATTTTAATATTGAGTATTAAGCTTCATGGTTAGGATTATATGCCCGGAACAGAAGTTATATGTATTTGTTATAGGATTTATTACAAACCTTAATATACTTTAAATCTTATAAGCACAATTATGGATTTTAAAACTGAGACTATTCTTATATAATAGTAATAATAATAATAATAATAATAGTAATAATAATAATAATAGTAATAATAATAATAATAATAATAATAATAATAATAATAATAATAATAATAATAATAATAATAATAGTAAAGCCAATATTGCCTATTGCGGCGTGCAGACCGATCCACAATAATACTCTTAACACGACTCTAAGGCCCACCTCAATCATCAAACTCTCAAGTCTCAAGAGCTCAATATCTCATACCACTCAGCCCAATTAATGATAACATGTGATGCAATAATGAATGATGGACAAAGACTGAGATATAATATGCAAATGAAGAATCATGACTGAGTATATAGTTACAGTAATATTAGATAAATCAAAATAGTAGAAATAGCCTTATTAGGTCTAAATCGAATAGGCACATATCAAAAATATGATTTGTAATATGAATCACATCTCAATTACTTTAACAAGTAAGAACTACACGGATAAATTTAAGACTTGATAGCAACACCGTAAAAAAATCATCCTGGATCATGATTACCACGGTGCACGCCCACACGCCCGTTTTCTAGGGATAAATACCCACAATCCAAAGTTTAGAAATGTTACTTTACTCAAAACAAGCAAATCAAACTCCAACAAGCCTTTGCCTCGCAAATCAGCCTCTGAACGACCCGAATCTAGCCAAAATAACTTAATATAATCAATACAAGCTTTATGAATCGATTCCATATGATAAAGCTAACATCTTTAACAAAAATCATAAAGTCAACCCAAAAATACAAGTCAAAGCCTGCACCCCGGAACCCGGTCAAATTCACAAATTCCTAACACCCATTCCGATATGAGTCCAATTATACGAAAATCATCTAATTCTGACTCCAAATTGACCTCCAAATCCTCAATTTTCATTCTCCAACATAATCTAAAATCCCTAAATTTTACTTAAACATTACATAAACTAGGTGTAATAATCAACGGGTAATCAATATTTATCAATAAAAATGATGAATATTCACTTACCTCTTCAATTATGGTGAAACATACTCCCAAAACTGCCCATATACGAACTCCAACACTCAAAGAATGAGAAAAATATCAAATTCTTCGACATATAAGTTTCATCAGTGAAATTGCAGCTGCGATCAAAATCACCACTACTGCAGAACAAATCCTTCGACCAAAATATCGCACCTACGAGCTTCACTTAAGTCCCCGACCTTATGCACCTGCGCCCATATTAACGCACCTTCGGGACCGCTTCTGTGGTACTTGTTTTGCACCTGTAGATTCCTCTAAATATGCCCATTCTTGCTTCTACGCCCAATTGACTGCATTTGCGGTCTTGCAGATGCAGAACCTACCTCGCACCTGTGCCCTTTCTGCCTCCAACAAAACCCTGCTCCTGCGGACCTTCTTGTCCAGAAGTGCATCCGCTTATGCAGAATCACCTTCGCATCTGAGCGCCCAGACTTCCTTACCAAATCTAGCACCTGCGCACAAACGGCATCTTCTGCGGCTCCGCACCTGCGGCCACAACCACACAGGTGTTGTTACACTAGACATGAAGCTTCAACATTTCCATATGTCTCAATCTCAATCTGATTTCAATAGAATCACACCTGAGGCCCCACCCGGGACCACATCCAAATGTACCGACTTGTACTTAACCCGATACGAACTTAGTCGGAGCCTCAAATCACATCAAACAACATCAAAATGACAAATTGCACCCAATTCAAGCCTAATGCAACTTATGAACATCCAACTTCTATAACCAATGTCGAACTATATCAAATCAACTCCGAATGACCTCAAATTTGGCACACTAGTCTCAAATGACACAACGGACCTATTCAAACTCCTGGAACCAAAATCCGAACCCGGTATCAGCAAAGTCAACTCTTGGTTAGACATCTCAACCTTCCAAACCTTCAACTTTCCAAATTTCGCCAAAGAGCCTCAAACCAACCTACAGACTTCTTGTTCAATATCTGGACATACGCTGAAGTCCAAAATCACCTTACAAAACAATTGAAACCATCAAAACTCTATCCGGAGTCATCTACATAAAAGTCAAACTCCGATCAACTATTACAACTTAAACTTTCAACCTTAGGACTAAGAGTTCCAATTCATTCAAAAACGTCCCCAAAACTAATTCAACCATCCCGACATGTCACATAACCACAAATGAACATAGAAGAAATGATAAATAGGGGAACAGGGCTACAATACTATCACGACCCAAAACCAACTGTCGTGATGGTGCCTATCCTGGAACTAGGCAAGCCAGCTACTCAACCAGTTCAACTAAATAAAAGCTTTGAAAATTAAACGAAAGCAAGTTAATATTTAAGAAACCATTTAAAACCCTAAATAAAACCAAAACGCAATACGAATCCCTCCCAAAGAATATCGGGGTGTCACCAAGCACATGAGCATCTATGTCAGAATACAGTCAACTACAATGTCTAAGGAGTAAAAACTGAAGTACAGAGCAGATAAAGATAATGAGGGAGAGTCAAGGCCTGCGAACGCCATGCAGCTACCTCGATAGTCTCCGAGATCCTGTCTCCTCAATCAGCAGCCGCCGTAATAGAAAGTACCTGGATTTGCACACGAGGTGCAGGGTGTAGCGTCAGTACAACCAACTCAGTAAGTAACAAACCCAAACTGTGGGCTGACAGTAGTGACGAACTCAACCGGCATAACGCAATACAGAAAATAATAGTGCAGAAATGAAGACATGCTTTCAAGTTCGATAGATATCTTAAAATAGTAAAATGGATCAATCTGAATGATATGAAAAATATAACTGCTCTACTTCTACGATGCACCATTCTGTCAGCCTCATGTGCTCGCACTCTCAAATGCTCAATCACTCAGTACTGTATATGGCCTAAACGGCCTAGGGAAGATCCATCCCAGATTATATACATCACTGGCCATCAGTTACCCAATACCGGGTAGGGAAAATCCAGCCCGTGAGAAGATCCATCTCCATGTATAAAATGCTTCGAACAAAATCCATGTCCAGGAAAGATTCATCCCTCAATAATATTAACCGCTCTCACTGGGGTTGTGTGCAGACTCCGGGGGGGCTCCTTCATCCCAAACGCTATCATAAATCAGTATAACCATTGCGGCGTGCAGCCCGATCCCATAAATGTCACTCATATTCAGGCCCTCGGCCTCACTCAGTCATCAATCTCTCCAGTCTCTCTCTCAGTGGCTAGCAATGTCATGATATTAGTTCGAAAACAATGATATGATGTATCCATAATTAACAACAGAGACTGAGATATCATATGAAATGAATGAATATGATTGAGTACAAAATTTTAATGAAATCAGTAAGACAACAGCAAGAAACGACCACTATGGGTCCCAACAGTATTGGCATAAAGCCTAAACATGATATCTAGCATGAGTGATAGCTCAATTACTTCATCACATAATGAAAACACAGATATCAACAAGATAGAACCACTAGATAGTGTCGTGGAATCGACTAGGTCACAATTCTCACGGTGCACACCCGCACACCCGTCACTTGGCATATGCTTCACCTCAATATCAATCACATAACACATAATTTGGGGTTTCAAACCCTCATGACCAAGTTTGAAAGTGTTACTTACCTTAATCTGGGCTAAACTCTACTCCAAAATGCCTTTTCCCCCTCAAATCGGTCTCCAAATGTCCCGAATCTAGCCACAAGCAGTACAATACAATCAATATAAGCTAAATGAATAAATTCCGCAAGAAAATACGAAATTATAGCCAAAATCCGAAATCGGTCCAAACCCAACCCCCGGGCCCACGTCTCGAAATCTGTCAAAAGTCACAAAATCCGAAAGCCCATTCACTCACGAGTCTAACCATATAAAACTTACTCAAATCTGATCACAAAATCCCATTCAAAACCTCAAAAATCTAGCCCAAGAACTCTTCCTTATTTTCCCCAAATTTTCCACCCCAAATCGTAAATTTAATGGTAGAATTAAAGGATAATCATGAAAATTAACCAAAACTAGATAAAAATCACTTACCCCAAACACCCACGTGAAAATTTCTCCAAAAGCACCTTCTACCGAGCTCCCAAATCAATTTTGTCATATGAACTCGAAACCCTCGATTTTGAATCTTTTACTCTGTCCAGGTACGCCTCATTCACGAACGCGGAAGCACACTCGCGTTCGCGAAGCACAAGGTTCCTCTGACAAAAATTCCCTTCTATGCGAACGCGATCAATCACATGCAAACGCGAACCTTGACTGACCCCTCTCATCACTAGCGCGGCCTCATCCTCGTGAACGCGTAGACCAATAGCACGGGGTCCCCAGCTACCTCTTTTGTTCTTCGTGAAAGCATCCCCCATCTCGCGTTCGCAATGCACTCTCAGTCCAAACCTTCGCGAACGCATCCTCTTCTTCGCGAATGCGAAGGACAAATCTTCCTCAGCTACCAGATGCCAGAATTCAGACGCTTCTCCAGATGTTGTCACAGGTATATTAACCGTCCAATCTCATGATGTATATGCTCTTATTGATCCCGGTTCCACTTCGTCATATGTCATACCTTATGTTGCTATGCAATATGGGATAAAACCAGAACAACTTTATGAGTCATTGTCACTCCCCAAAAATTGAGGAGCGCGACCGGCGCTCAACCGAGTGAACCCGACCGAGAGAGCCTATTAGATTCCTTCTACCCAAACTCATTCATGAATAAAGAGAATATATGTTTTCCTTAATTAAACAATAAAGTGGTCATGTCTACAATTACCAATTTCTTACCAATAGTTTCATCAGTTTTAAAGTCTCAAATGGACAAGTAATACAAACACAACATAACATAGTTTGTCTTTCCCCAAGACCAATACACAACCCAAACTATGTCTACAGAGCCTCTATGGATAAAGAAGAGTACAATGATAATGTCGGCAATAAGGCCCCGGCAATACCTCAACCATAATACATAAAGATCAAAAGATACATGACCCCGGGATGAAGTGAGGCTCACCAAGTCAGCAGGGAAGAAGGTGTACCGCTATCACTGATCAATGTCTCCTGCTGTGGAACCACCTGCATCCATTTAAAGATGTAGTACCCCCGGCAAAAGGGGGGGTTAGTACCGTCGAATAGTACTAGTATGAAAACTAAATACCAATTTAAAAATTTAGAAATACAAGATAATTATGATGAACCAGTGCGACAATAGAATAAATTAGATAACTGTCTCAACCATACCAAGCTTATTAAAAGTTGTCCACAACATTTATAGGATTTAAGATAAGATCCTATGCAACCATATTCACACAAAGCGGCCCCGCCGCCTCACCCGATGTATGCAGGTGGAGGTGTACGTACAATACCACAACTCTAATCAAGAGGCCCTATCGCCTCACCCTAATATATGCAGGTGGATATATAACCACAGCACTAAGAACTTACACAAAGCGGCTATGCCGCCTCACCCCAATGTATGCGGGTGGTGGTGCCACAAAAATACCAAAACCATACACAAAGCGGTCGTACTGCCTCACCCCAATGTATGCGGGTGGAGGTGCAGTCCCACAATACCATAATTCCTACACAAAGCGGCCATCCCGCCTCACCCCAATATATATATATATATGCAGGTGGAGGTGTATCACAATCACAATCTCTATACCACAATCCCCACACAAAGCGGTCATGCCGCCTCACCCCAATATATGCGGGTAGAGGTGTATCACAATCACAATCTCTACACAACTTGGTATAATAACTTTCACATAAATCACGACTAGAAATTATAACATGTGGATACATAATCCATAGTTTGGGACACATCCTCAATTTATAATGCAATATGATAAGAGCATTTGAAACATAGATTGAACATATATCTTCATCACAGAACTTATCGGAATACTCGATTTATAATCAACATCTCGGAACTTACAAGGATAATGAGATTTCCAACTCTTAAAGAAGAGTAAGCCAACATACCTCACTTGAGCTTCCTTACACTCTAAATGTTCCCAAAGTTTTAGCAACTTCAATCTCTAGGATGAAGACCTAGTGAGTTTCCTTTCTCAATCTTCCAAAACTTGGGCAAGAAGTGAAGAACAATTATTGGAGAATAGCTTCTCACTCTAGGGCACCCCCTCTCACTCTAAAATGTCAGATAATAGCTCACAAATGACCCAAAGCGTGTATTTAACGAAATAGGGTCGGGTTTTAAAAACCCAAAAATGAAGTTCCGGAACAGGTTCTGCGGTCGCATATGCGACCGCATAATGGTTATGCGGACCGCATATCGGTCACATATTGGTGTTTAAAGTTGGCCAAACTCTGTCTGTGTATGCGGTCACTATGCGGTCGCATAACTGTTATGCGATCACATAATGCACCGCAAAATAGTTATGCGGTCGCATAATCGACCGCATAATTTCCCCGGACTTGACCTTGTCCTGCTCACTTCTGCGGCCATTATGCGGCCTGCAGAGTGATTCTGCGGTCACATAATGTACCGCAGAATTGTATTTTTCTGCCAAAAATTTTCCTTTTCATTCTCGTGCATTGTTCAACCCAAGTCCGGCACCATAAAATATTATTTTCTTTGCAAATTTCACCAGGCCTTACAATTAAGTCTTTGAAATTTTTTCGGGGTGTTACATTCTCCCCTGCTTAGGATCATTCCTCCTCAAATGGGGGTCCAATTTTGTTATTAACATCTTATGCAACTTAGTCTTTCATACCACACACCAACAACCCAAAATTTGACTAACTCCCTAAATTTTCAAACATTTCGCCAGAGTATCCTTTGTAATTAGGCCTATCCACCTGTCAGAGAGCCCCAGAAACACATCCTAACAGCATATACATAATCCATCAACGTAACATAAAACAAAACAACATCAATTGTGGCCTCACAAGCAATTATATTACTAGAACGGAACACCCTTAACACCAAATGTACAAGTCAAACATATTTCATAGGAATATCCCTTGGCATTTTCTTAAGGCAAAACTCATAATTACATGGTTATTCAAATAAATACGGATACTTTTTCTTCATTTCTTCTTCGGCGTCCCAAGTAGCCTCTTCAACATGTTGGTTTTGCCAAGGCACTTTCACGGATGCAATTTCTTTGTTTCTCAACTTTCGGACTTGCCGATCAATAATAGAAACTGGAATCTCTTCATAAGTCAATTCTTCATTTACCTCAATAGTCTCAACCGGAACAATGGTTGTCGGGTCTCTAACTACTTTCTTTAACATAGACACATGAAACACTGGGTGTACTAATGACATTTCAGTTGGTAGCTAAAGCTTGTATGCTACCTCACCAATCCTATGAATGATTTTGTACGGTCCCACATACCTCGAACTCAATTTCCTTTCCTGACCAAATCACATTACCCCTTTCATGGGGGACACTTTTAAGAATACCTAATCATCTTCTTTGAACTCCAAATCCCTACGACGAACATTCGAATAGGATTTCTGACGACTCTGAGAAGTCTTCAACCGCTCCTTAATGATTTTAACTTTTTCCATAGCCTGATACACGAGGTCTAGCCCTATCAACTCTGCTTCCCCAATTTCAAACCACTCAATGGGAGATCTACATCTCCTACCATATAAAACCTCGAATGGTGCCATTTTAATGCTAGCATGATAGCTATTGTTGTATGCAAATTCTATGAGTGTTAAATAGTCATCCCAACTACCTTTGAGGTCCAGAACACAAGCGCGCAACATATCCTCAAGCGTTTGAATAGTCCGCTCTGCTTGCCCGTCAGTTTGAGGGTGAAAGGCTATACTGAGATTCACCTGAGTACCCAAACCTTGCTGAAATTTCTTCCATAAATTAGCAGTGAATTGTGCTCCCCGATCAGAAATGATGGAAACTGGGGTGCCATGCAACCTATTTCTTTGATATACAACTGAGCAACTGCTCCGCTGTGTTGGTGGACTTAACCGAAAAAAGTATGCCGACTTCATGAGTCGATCCACAATCACCCAAATTAAGTCACACTTGCGCGGAGTGCGCGGTAATCCTACCACAAAGTCCATATTAATCATTTTCCATTTTCACATTGGAATTTCTATGTTCTGTGCCAACCGACCGGGCCTTTGGTGTTCGGCCTTCACTTGCTGATAATTTGGACATCTTACCACAAAGTCTGCCACATTCCTCTTCATATCATTCCACCAATAGACTTCCTTAAGATCATGATACATTTTTGTAGAACCTGGGTGCACGGAATACCTAGTAGTGTGAGCTTCCGTCAAAATCCTTTCACGGAGACCATCCACATTTGGAACACATAGTCGCCCTTGGTACCTTAGTGTACCATCATCCATGCCAAGAGAAAAGTCCATGGTCTTATGTTTATGAATCCCCTCTTTCAATTGCACCAATAAAGGATCGTTGTATTGTTTTTCTTTGACTTCCATTACAAGTGATGATTCAGTGCTATTTTGCACAATTACCCCTCCTTCACTAGAGTCCGCAAGACGAACTCCCAAACTAGCCAATCGGTGAACTTCTTTGGCCAATGGCCTATGATATGCCTCCAAATGTGCTAAGCTACCCATAGATTTTAGGCTAAGAGCATCTGCCACAACATTAGCCTTCCCTGGTTGGTATAAAATATCAATGTCATAATCTTGAGTAATTCAAGCCATCTTCTCTGCCTTAGATTCAATTCCTTCTGTTTGAAAATATATTGAAGGCTCTTATGGTCGGTGAATATATCCACATGAACCCCATATAAATAATGACGCCAAATTTTCAATGCAAATAACACCGCCGCAAGTTCTAAATCATGTGTTGGATAGTTCTTTTCATGATTCTTTAGTTGCCTAGAAGCATAAGCTATCACCTTCCCATGTTGCACTAATACACACCCAAGCCCAATTCTTGAAGCATCACAATATACCACAAATCCATCAATACCCTCTGGTAGAGTCAACATTGGTGCCGTAGTCAATCTTGCTTTTAATTCCTGGAAACTCTTTTCACAAGCATCTGACCATTGGAATCTAATTGCCTTCTGCGTCAATTTAGTCAATGGAGAGGCAAGAGTAGAAAACCCCTCCACAAACTTTTTGTAATACCCAGCTAAGCCTAAGAAACTGCGAATCTCTGTTGGAGTTGTAGGCCTCGGCCAATTCTTCACAGTTGAAGTTTTCCGAGGATCAACCTTAGTTCCCTCACTAGAAACTACATGACCCAAGAATATAACTGATTCAAGCCAAAATTCACACTTTAAAAACTTTGCATATTACTGGTGCTGATGCAGGATTTGCAGAACTACCCTGAGATGACCAACATGGTCTTCTCGACTTTGTGAATATACAAGAATATCGTCTATAAACACTATCACAAAAGAGTCGAGGAATGGCTTAAAAACTCGATTCATAAGATCCATGAAGGCTGCTGGGGCATTTGTTAGCCCAAAAGACATCACCAGAAATTCAAAATGCCCATACCGGGTCCTAAAAGCTGTTTTCAAAATATCCCGCTCCCTGATCGTCAATTGGTGATACCCGGATCTTAAATCAATTTTGGAGAAGTACCTAGCACCTTGCAATTGATCAAACAAGTCATCTATCCTTGGCAGTGGGTACTTATTCTTGATTGTGACCTTATTAAGCTGTTGATAGTCAATACACATTCTCAGTGACCCATCTTTCTTTCTTACAAAAAGGACCGGTGCACCCCAAGGTGGCACACTCGGCTGGATGAAACTCTCTTCTAACAAATCTCTTAATTGTTCCTTTAGCTCCTTCAATTCTGCCGGTGCCATTCTGTAGGGTGGAATAGATATAGGATGCGTGTCTGGCATCACATCAACCCTAAAATCAATCTCCCTGTCTGGTGGGATCCCAAGGAGTTCATCCGAAAATACTCCCGGAAATTCATTCACAACAGGCACAGACTCAAGTGTAGGTGCCTCAGCATCGGTGTCCGTAACCCAGACCATATGGTAAATACATCCCTTGTTGATCATTTTCATGGCCTTAAGGTAAGAAATAAACCTACCCTTCGGCACTACATCATCACCCTTCCACTCAATAACTGGCTCATTTGGAAATTCGAACCTAA
>AWOL01S0020796.1:225567-246989 GCA_000715115.1 Nicotiana otophora
AATAGTTTCATCATTTTTAAAGTCTCAAATGGACAAGTAATACAACCACAACATAACATAGTTTGTCTTTCCCCAACACCAATACACAACCCACACTATGTCTACAGAGCCTCTATGGATAAAGAAGAGTACAATGATAATGCCGGCAATAAGGCCCCGGCTATACCCCGACCATAATACATGAAGATCAAAAGATACATAACCCCGGGATGAAGTGGGGCTCATCAAGTCAGCTGGGAAGAAGGTGTACCGCTATCACTGATCAATGTCTCCTGCTGTGGAACCACCTGCATCCATTTAAAGATGCAGTGCCCCCGGCAAAAGGGGCGTTAGTACCGTCGAATAGTACTAGTATGAAAACTAAACACCAATTTAAGAATTTAAAAATACAAGATAATTATGATGAACCAGTGTGACAATAGAATAATATAGATAACTGTCTCAACCACAGCAAGCTTATTAAAAGCTATCCACAACATTTATAGGATTTAAGATGAGATCCTATGTATCCATCTTCACACAAAGTGGCCTCGCCGCCTCACCCGATGTATGCAGGTGGAGGTGTACCTACAATACCATAACTCTAATCAAGCGGCCCTGCCGCCTCACTCCAATGTATGCTGGTGGATATATAACCACAGTACTAAGAACTTACACAAAGCAGCTATGCCACCTCACCCCAAATGTATGCGGGTGGTGGTGCCACAATAATTCCAAAAACATACACAAAGCGGTCGTACCGCCTCACCCCAATATATGCGGGTGGAGGTGTAGTCCCACAATACCATAATTCCTACACAAAGTGGTCATGCCGCCTCACCCCAATATATATATATGCGGGTGGAGTGTATCACAATCACAATCTCTATACCACAATCCCCACACAAAGTGGTCATGCCGCCTCACCCTAATATATGCGGGTGGAGGTGTATCACAACCACAATCTCTACACAACTTGGCATAATAACTTTCACATAAATCACGACTAGAAATTATAACATGTGGATACATAATCCATAGTTTGGGACACATCCTCAATTTATAATGCAATATGATAAGAGCATTTGAAACATGGATTGAACATATATCTTCATCACAAAACTTATCGGGGTACTCGATTTATAATCAACATCTCGGAACTTACAAGGATAATGAGAATTTCAACTCTTAAAGAAGAGTTTAGCCAACATACCTCACTTGAGCTTCCTTACACTCAAAATGTTCCAAACTTTTTAGCAACTTCAATCTCTAGGATGAAGACCTAATGAGTTTCCCTTCTCAATCTTCCAAAACTTGAGCAAGAATTGAAGAACAATTATTGGAGAATAGCTTCTCACTCTAGGGAACCCCCTCTCACTCTAAAATGTCAGATAATAGCTCACAAATGACCTAAAGCGTGTATTTAACGAAATAGGGTCGGGTTTTAAAAAACCAAAAATGAAGTTCCGGAACAGGTTCTACGGTCGCATATGCGACCGCATAATGGTTATGCAGACCACATATCGATCGCATATTGGTGTCCAAAGTTGGCCAAAATTTGTCTGTGTATGCGGTCACTATGCGGTCCGCATAACTGTTATGCGATCGCATAACGCACCACAAAACATTTATGCGGTCGCATATGCGACCGCATAATGGTTATGCAGACCACATATCGATCGCATATTGGTGTCCAAAGTTGGCCAAAATTTGTCTGTGTATGCGGTCACTATGCGGTCCGCATAACTGTTATGCGATCGCATAACGCACCACAAAACATTTATGCGGTCGCATAATCGACCGCATAATTTCCTCGGACTGGCCCTTCTCCTGCTCTCTTTTGCGGCCATTATGCGGCCCGCAGAGTTATTCTGCGATTGTATAATGGGCCGCAAAATTATATTTTTCTGCCAAATATTTTCCTTTTCATTCTCGTGCATAACCCTAAAACACGTAAACCTAATCTGGCACCATAAAACATTATTTTCTTTGCAAATTTCACTAGGCCTTACACTTAAGTCTTTGAAATTTTTCCGGGGTGTTACGGTCGTTCTCTATATCTACTCCGGTTGGTGAGTCTATTTTGGCCATGCGGGTTTATAGGGATTGTGTTGTCACATTCCGTGGTCGGGGCACCGTGGCCGATCTTATTGAATTGAGAATGGTCGATTTTGATATGATAATGGGGATAGATTGGCTTTATTCATGTTTTGCAAAGCTTGATTGCCAAACTAGAACTGTTAGGTTCGCATTTCCAAATGAGCCAGTTATTGAGTGGAAGGGTGATGATGTAGTACCGAAGGGTAGGTTTATTTCTTACATTAAAGCCACAAAGATGATCAACAAGGGATGTATTTACCATTTGGTCTGGGTTACAGACACCGATGCCGAGACACATACACTTCAGTTCGTGCCTGTTGTGAATGACATTGCGGGAGTCTTTTCGGATGAACTCCTTCGGATCCCACCAGACAGGGAGATTGATTTTGGGATTGATGTAATGCCAGACACACATCCTATATCTATTCCACCCTACAGAATGGCACCGGCAGAATTGAAGGAGCTAAAGTAGCAATTAAGAGATTTGTTAGAAAAGGGTTTCATCCGGCCGAGTGTGTCACCTTGGGGCACACCGGTTCTTCTTGTAAGAAAGAAAGATGGATCACTAAGAATGTGTATTGACTATCGGCAGCTTAATAAGGTAACAATCACAAATAAGTACCCACTTCCAAGGATAGATGGCTTGTTTGACCAATTGCAGGGTTCTAGGTACTTCTCCAAAATTGATTTACGATCTAGGTATCACCAATTGAAGATCAGGGAGCGGGATATTTTGAAAACAACTTTTAGGACTCGCTATGCGCATTTGGAATTTCTGGTGATGTCTTTTGGGCTAACAAATGGCCCAGCAGCCTTCATGGATCTTATGAATCGAGTTTTTAAGCCATTCCTCGACTCTTTTGTGATAGTGTTTATTGACGATATTCTTGTATATTCACAAAGTCGAGAAGACCATAACGATCATCTTAGGGTAGTTCTGCAAACCCTGCAGCATCACCAGTTATATGTGATGTTTTCAAAGTATGAATTTTGGCTTGAATCGGTTATATTCTTGGGTCATGTAGTCTCTAGTGAGGGAATTAAGGTTGATCCTCAAAAAATTTCAGCTGTGAAATATTGGCCGAGGCCTACAACTCCAACAGAGATTCGCAGTTTCTTAGGCTTAGCTGGGTATTACAGAAAGTTTGTGGAGGGGTTTTCTACTCTTGCCTCTCCATTGACTAAATTGACGCAGAAGGCAATTAAGTTTCAATGGTCAGATGCTTGTGAAAAGAGTTTCCAGGAATTGAAAGCAAGATTGACTAGGGGACCGGTGTTGACTCTACCAGAGGGTATAGATGGATTTGTGGTATATTGTGACGCTTCAAGAATCAGGCTTGTGTGTGTATTAATGCAACATGGAAAGGTGATAGCTTATGCTTCTAGGCAACTAAAGAATCAAAAACAACTATCCAACACATGATTTAGAACTTGCGGCGGTGGTATTTGCATTAAATATTTTCCGTCATTATTTATATGGGGTCCATGTAGATATATTCACGGACCACAAGAGCCTTCAATATATTTTTAAACAGAAGGAATTGAATCTGAGGTAGAGAAGATGGCTTGAATTACTCAAGGATTATGACATTGATATTTTATACTATCCAGGGAAGGCTAATGTTGTGGCGGATGCTCTTAGCCGAAAATCTATGGGTAGCTTAGCACACTTGGAGGCATATCAAAGGCCATTGGACGAAGAAGCTCACCGATTGGCTAGTTTGGGAGTTCATCTTGCGGACTCTAGTGAAGGAGGGGTAATTGTGCAAAATAGGGCTGAATCATCACTTGTAGTGGAAGTCAAAGAAAAACTATACAACGACCCATTGTTGGTACAATTGAAAGAGGGGATTCATAAACATAAGACCATGGCCTTTTCTCTTGGCATGGATGATGGTACACTAAGGTACCAAGGGCGACTATGTATTCCAAATATGGATGGTCTCCGGGAAAGAATTTTGACTTAAGCTCACAATTCTAGGTATTCTGTGCACCCAGGTTCTACAAAAATGTATCATGCTCTTAAGGAAGCCTATTCGTGGAATGATATGAAGAGGAATGTGGCGGACCTTGTAGCAAGATGTCCGAACTGTCAGCAAGTGAAGGCCGAACACCAAAGGTCCNGTGAAAGGATTTTGACTGAAGCTCACACTTCTAGATATTACGTGCACCCAGGTTCTACAAATATGTATCATTATCTTAAGGAAGTCTATTGGTGGAATAATATGAAGAGGAATGTGGCGGACTTTGTGGCAAGATGTCCGAATTGTCAGCAAGTGAAGGCCGAACACCAAAGGCCCGGTGGGTTGGCACAGAACATAGAAATTCCAATATGGAAATGGAAAATGATTAATATGGATTTTGTGGTTGGATTACCATGCACCCCACGTAAGTTTGACTCGATTTGGGTGATTGTGGATCGACTCACGAAATCAACACACTTTTTGCCGGTTAAGTCTACCAACACAGTGGAGCAGTATGCTTAGTTGTATATCAAAGAAATATCGGGTTGCATGGCACCCTAGTTTCCATCATTTCTGATCAGGGAGCACAATTCACTGCTAACTTTTGGAAGAAATTTCAGCAAGGTTTGGGTACTCAGGTGAATCTTAGCCTTTCACCCGCAGACTGACGGGCAGGTAGAGCGGACTACTCAGATGATTGAGGATATGTTGCGTGCTTGTGTTCTAGACTTCAAAGGTAGCTGGGATGATCATTTACGACTCATAGAAATTTCATATAACAATAGCTATCATGCTAGCATTCAAATGGCACCGTTCGAGGCTTTATATGGTAGGAGATGTAGATCTCCCGTTGGGTGGCTCAAAATTGGGGAAGCAGATTTGATAGGGCCAGACCTTGTGCATCGGGCTATGAAAAAAATGAAAATCATTAAGGAGCGGTTGAAGACTGCTCAGAATGGTCAGAAATCCTATTCGGATGTTCGTCGTAGGGATTTGGAGTTCAAAGAAGATAATTGGGTATTCTTGAATGTTTCCCCCATGAAGGTTGTAATGTGATTTGGTAAGAAAGGGAAATTAGGTCTGAGGTATGTCGAATCGTACAAAATCATTCAGAGGATCGGTGAGGTGGCGTCCAAGCTTGCGCTACCGCCTGAGATGTCATTAGTACACCCGGTGTTTCATGTGTCTATGTTGAAGAAAGTAGTTGGAGATCCGACACTCATTGTTTCAGTTGAGATTATTGAGGTAAATGAGATATTGCCTTACGAAGAGATTTTGATTTCTATTATTGATCGGCAAGTCCAAAAATTTAGAAATAAAGAAATTGCCTCCGTGAAAGAGTTGTGGCGAAACCAACAGGTTGAAGAGGCTACATGGGAGGCCAAGGAAGAAATGAAGAAAAATTATCCTTATTTATTTGAATGACCATGTATTTAAAGTTGTGATCTAGGAAAAAAAATTATAAGACTTACTTTTTATGAATTTTGTATCATGTGAACAATTGGCATTAAGGGTGTTCCTTTCTGGATATATATTGCTTATGATACAACATTTGGTGTTGTTTTGTATTATGTTACTTCATTGGAATACATATATATTGTTAGGATGTGTTTCTAGGGCTCTCTGACGGGTGGATAGGCCTAGTTACAAGGAAAACTTTGGCGAAAGTTTTGGAAATGTTAGGAGTTAGTCAAATTTGGGGCTGCTCGAATGTGGTATGAAACAAACTGAGTTGCATAAGATGCTAATGACAGATTTTTACCCTCATTCGAGGACGAATGATCCTAAGCGAGGGAGAATGTAACACCCCGGAAAATTTCAAAGTACTTAAGTCTAAAACCCGATAAAATATGCAAAGAAAATAATGTTTTATGGTGCCGGACTAGGCTTACGTGTTTGAGGATTGTAGAAATTTTTCATGGGCTCGGACGTTTTGGGTTGAATAATGCACCAGAAAGTACAAGAAAATTTTTGGCGAAAAAGTGCATTTCTGCGGTCCATTATGCGACCACAAAATCACTCTGCGGACCGCATAATGGCCGCAGAGTGAGGCAGTTAACTGGGTCACTTGGAAGCAATTATGCAGTCGACTATGCGACCGCATAAATGTTATGCGGTGCATTATGCGACCGCATAATAGTGACCGCATACACAGACATTTTATTTTATTATTTTGTCAGCAATTATGCGACCGATATATGGTCCGCATAACCACTATGCGGTCGTATATGCGACCGCAGAACCGTTCCGGAGCTACATTTTTGGGTTTTTAAAATCCAACCCTATTTCGTTAAATACACTCTTTGGGCCATTTTTGAGACATAATCTGATATTTTAGAGTGAGAGAGAGTGCCCTAGAGTGAGAAGATGTTCTTCAATAAAAAAACATTTCTTCAATTCTTGCTCAAGTTTTGGAATATTAAGAAGGGAAGCTCACAATGTCTTCATCCTAGTGGTAATATTCTACACCCTAAACCCTTATCTCAAAATCTTTTGAAAATGGGTAACTAGCAAGATAATGTTCGGGCAAGAGAGTTGTTTACTTTACATGCATGTGTTATCAAAGGATGTAGGAAGATTGTAGAGCTAAAAATGGTAAATATTGGATTGTGGGATGATGGAATCCTTCATAAAAAGGACATTGAAACCTTATGCACACCTAGTGTTTGATAAAATACTCAAGTGAGCTAGAACCATGGTCATCTTCGTAATTTTGATTCAATTTGTTATATTTCTACGATAGATTGAAGTTGCTAAGAATTCCAGAATATTTTAGAGTTTAAGGAAGCTCAATTGAGGTATGTTGGCTAAACTCTTCTCTTAGAATTGAATCCCACAATATTCATGTAAATTATGTAAGTCCCGAGTGATTCATTATAAAACTGGCTATACTGAGTAAGATTGGGTTGAAAGATATATGTTCAACAAGAATCCTAAATACTTTATTCATGTTATATTACCAATTGAGGATGTGGTAAAATAGGGGCTGTACATTAATAATGTTTCGACTTTAAGTCAAGTTCAAATGAAGGCTATTATGCCAAATTTTGTGAAATATCTCTATGTGCCTTAGACTTTAAATTGCTCACATGTATACTACACACCTTGATTTGAGTTGTATTTGTTGTTGATGATGATATTGATATTTGAAATTGATAAGGTGAGCATGCAATACTGAATATGGCCAACGTGCCAAGAATGATCTTATAATTATAGCCATTAGTGCCAATGAAATGAAAAGATGTGAAAGTAATACGAAATGCGATAATTGATATAAAAAGGTTGATGTCTCAAATAAGACAGCCTAGCCGGTCAGGTCGTGATCGGACACCATGTCGCACCCATGGTGGTGATTGTGCTGGAAATTATAGTTGAAATTGTGATTGTGGTCGATGTCCCTAATGGATAGCCTAGCCGATCGAGTCATGATCNGATGTCTCAAATAAGACAGCCTAGCCGGTCGGGTCGTGATCGGACACTATGTCGCACACATGGTGGTGATTGTGCTGGAAATTATAATTGAAATTGTAATTGTGGTCGATGTCCCTAATGGATAGCCTAGCTGATCGGGTCATGATCGGACTCCGTGTTAAAGACGGTGGTATTGATATTAAGAGAAATTGTGGTTGATGTCTCTAATAAGATGTCTTAGCCGATCGGGTCATGATCGGACTCCGTGCTAATAGTACGGTGGTACTGGTTTTGTGAAAAATGGTATTGTGGACAATGGTATATCGATACTAAAATCTCTCAATGTGAAATATGGAAATTAATTTGAACATTGTCTTGATCCTAAACTGAGGTTTGATATTGATTAAGGCTTTCATTAATATTATGATAATCGTGTTTGTATTATTTGTCATTCTATTGAGAAGAGGTTTAGTTATACATACTAGTGCTATTCGACGGTACTAACGTCCCTTTTTCCGGGGGCGCTGCATCTTTAAATGGATGCAGGTGGTTCCACAGCTGGAGATATTCATCAGTGATAGCGGTACACCTTCTTCCCTACTGACTTGGTGAGCCCCACTTCATCCTGGAGTCATGTATCTTTTGTACTTTGTGTATTCGGTTAGAGGTATAGCCGGGGCCTTGTTGCCGACCTTATCATTGTACTCTTCTTTATCTATAGAGGCTCCGTAGAGATAGTGTGGGTTGTGTATTGGCGCTGGGAAAAGACAAACTATGTTATGTTGTGGTTGTATTACTTATCCATTTGAGACTTTAAAAATGATGAAACTATTGGAAATGGATTGGTATTGTAGACACGAACACATTTTCGTCTAATTAATGAAAATATGTATTATCTCTATTTGTGGATGAGTTTGGGTAGAATAAAATCTAACAGGCTTGCTCGGTCGGGTTCAGTTGGTTGAGCGCCAGTCGCACTCCTCGGTTTTGGGGCGTGACAGAGACTGTAGAGCTCAGGCAGTCTAATAGTCCAGGCAGTAAACCTTGGTTATGGCAATATAACCGGTAGTCCTTAAGACTCGTATTAGCCATGTGGGAATTGAGAGAGTCATGAGGAGGACAAAAACTGGAAAATCCCTTATAGAGACAGTACAGACCAGTTAGACATATGGCCTTGTATATTTTAATGCATATCCTAATTTGCAAATTTCTTTGAGTGATGAAACTCTTTAAATATTTTAATATTGAGTATTAAGCTTCATGGTTAGGATTATATGCCCGGAACAGAAGTTATATGTATTTGTTATAGGATTTATTACAAACCTTAATATACTTTAAATCCTATATGAAAAATTATGTATTTTAAAACTGAGACTATTCTTATAAAATAGTAATAATAATAATAATAATAATAATAATAATAATAATAATAATAATAATAATAATAATAGTAATAATAATAATAATAATAGTAATAATAATAATAATATTAATATTATTAATAATAATAATAATTATAATAGTAAAGCCAATATCGCCTATTGCGGCGTGCAGACCGATCCACAATAATACTCTCAACACGACTCTAAGGCCCACCTCAGTCATCAAACTCTCAAGTCTCAAGAACTTAATATCTAATACCACTCAGCCCAATCAATGATAACATGTGATGCAATAATGAATGATGGACAAAGACTGAGATATAATATGCAAATGAAGAATCATGACTGAGTGTATAGTTACAGTAATATTAGATAAATCAAAATAGCAGAAATAGCCTCATTAGGTCTAAATCGAATAGGCACATATCCAAAATATGATTTGTATCTTGAATCACAGCTCAATTACTTTAACAAGTAAGAATTACACGGATAAAACAAGACTTGATAGCAACACAGTAAAAAAATCATCCTGGATCATGATTACCACGGTGCACGCCCACACGCCCATTTTCTAGGGATACATACGCACAATTCAAAGTTTAGAAATGTTATTTAACTCAAAATACGCAAATCAATACTCCAACAAGCCTTTGCCTCGCGAATCAGCCTCTGAACGACCCGAATCTAGCCAAAATAACTTAATATAATCAATACAAGCTTTATGAATCGATTCCATATGATAAAGCTAAGATCTTTAACAAAAATCGGAAAGTCAACCCAAAAAGACAACCCAAAGCCTGCACCCCGGAACCCGGTCAAACTCACAAATTCCTAACACCCATTCTGATATGAGTCCAACTATACAAAAATCATCTAATTCCGACTCCAAATTGACCTCCAAATCCTCAATTTTCATTCTCCAACGTAATCGAAAATCCCTAAATTTTACTTAAAAATTACATAAACTAGGTGTAATAATCAACGGGTAAACAATATTTATCAATACAAATGATGAATATTCACTTACCTCTTCAATTATGGTGAAACATATTCCCAAAACTGCCCTCAGACGAACTCCAACACTCCAAGAATGAGAAAAATACCAAATTCTTCGACATATAAGTTTTGTCAGTGAAATTGCAGCTGCGATCAAAATCACCACTATTGCAGAACAACTCCTTCTACCAAAATCTCGCACCTACGAGCTTCACTTAAGTCCCCGACCTTACGCACCTGCGCCCACATTAACGCACCTTCGGGACCGCTTCTGCGGTACTTGTTTTGCACCTGTAGATTCCTCTAAATATGCCCATTCTTGCTTCTACACCCAATTGACCACATCTGCGGTCTTGCAGATGCAGAACCTACCTCACACCTGCGCCCTTCCTGCCTCCAGCAAAACCCTGCTCTTGCGGACCTTCTTGTCCAGAAGTGCATCCACTTATGCAGATTCATCTTCGTATATGAACGCCCAGACTTCCTTACCAAATCTAGCACCTGTGCACAAACGGCATCTTCTGTGGCTCCGCACCTGCGGCCACTGCCACACAGGTGTTGTTACCCTAGACCTAAAGCTTCAACATTTCCATAAGTCCCAATCGCAATCTGATTTCAATAGAATCACACCAGAGGTTCCACCAGGCTGCCCATCCAAATGTACCGACATGTACTAAACCCGATACGAACTTAGTCGGAGCCTCAAATCATATCAAACAACATCAAAATCACAAATGGCACCTAATTCAAGCCTAATGAAAGTTATGAACATCCAACTTCTATAACCAATGTCGAACTATATCAAATCAACTCCGAATGACCTCAAATTTGGCACACTAGTCTCAAATGACACAACTGACCTATTCAAACTCCTGGAACCAAAATTCGAACCTGGTATCAGTAAAGTCAACTCTTGATGGTCAGACATCTCAACCTTCCAAACCTTTAACTTTCCAAATTTTGCCAAAGAGCCTCAAACCAACCTACAGACTTCTAGTTCAATATCTGGACATACGCTGAAGTCCAAAATCACCTTACAAACACAATTGAAACCATCAAAACTCTATCCAGAGTCATCTATATAAAAGTCAAACTCCGATCAACTATTACAACTTAAACTTTCAACCTTAGGACTAAGTGTTCCAATTCACTCAAAAACATCCCGAAAACCAATTCAACCACCCTGTCATGTCACATAACCACAAATGAACATAGAAGAAATGATAAATAGGGGAGCAGGGCTACAATACTATCACGACCCAAAACCAACTATTGTGATGGTGCCTATCGTGGAACTAGGCAAGCCAACTACTGAACCAGTTCAACCAAATAAAAGCTTTGAAAATTAAACGAAAGTAGTTAATATTTATGAAACCATTTAAAACCCTAAATAAAACCACAACGCAATACGAATCCCTCCCAAAAAATATCGGGGTGTCACCAAGTACATGAGCATCTATGTTAGAATACAGTCAACTACAATGTCTAAGGAGTAAAATCTGAAGTACATAACAGATAAAGATAATGAGGGAGACTCAAGGCCTGCAAACGCCATGCAGCTACCTCGATAGTCTCCGAGATCCTGTCTCCTCAATCAGCAGCCGCCGTAATCAGAAGTACCTGGATCTGCACACGAGGTGCAGGGTGTAGCGTGAGTACAACCAACTCAGTAAGTAACAAGCCCAAACTGTGGGTTGAAAGTAGTAACGAACTCAACCGACACAACTCAATACAGAAAATAACAGTGCAAAAATGAAGACATGCTTTCAAGTTCGATAGATATCTTAAAACAGTAAAATGGATCAATCTGAATGATATGAAAAATATAACTCCTCTACTTCTACCATGCCAATTAACATGTTGTATACGATGCACCATATTGTCAACCTCATGTGCTCACACTCTCAAATGCTTAATCATTCGGTACTGTATATGGCCCAAACGGCCCAGGGAAGATCCATCCCGGAATATATACATCACTGACCATCAGTTACCCAGTACCGAGTAGGGAAAATCCAGCCCGTGAGAAGATCCATCTCCATGTATAAAATGCTTCTGACAAGATCCATGTCCAGGAAAGACCCATCCCTCAATAATATCAACCACTCTCACTGGGGTTGTGTGCAGACTCCGGAGAGGCTTCTTCAGCCTAAGCAGTATCATAAATCAGTATAACCATTGCGGCGTGCAGCCCGATCCCATAAATATCACTCATATTCAGGCCCTCGGCCTCACTCAGTCATCAATCTCTCCAGTCTCTCTCTCACAGGCTCGCAATGTCATGATATTAGCCCGAAAATAATGATATGATGTATCAATAATTAATAACAGAGACTGAGATATGATATGAAATAAATGAATATGATTGAGTACAAAATTTCAATGAAATCAGTAAGACAACAGCAAGAAACGACCACTATAGGTCCTAATAGTATTGGCATAAAGCCTAAACATGATATCTAGCATGAGTGATAGCTCAATTACTTCATCACATAATGAAAACACGGATATCAACAACATAGAACCACTAGACAGTATTGTGGAATCGACTAGGTCACAATTCTCACGGTGCACGCCCGCACGCCTGTCACTTGGCATGTGCGTCACCTCAATATCTATCACCTAACACATAATTTGGGGTTTGGAACCCTCATAACCAAGTTTGAAAGTGTTACTTACCTCAATCTGGGCTAAACTCTACTCCAAAATGCCTTTTCCCCTCAAATCGGTATCCAAACATCCCGAATCTAGCCACAAGCAGTACAATACAATCAATATAGGCTAAATAAATAAATTCCACAAGAAAATAAGAATTATAGGCAAAATCTGAAATCGGTCCAAACCCGGCCCCTGGCCCATGTCTCGAAATCTAACAAAAGTCACAAAATCCGAAATCCCATTCACTCACGAGTCTAACCATACAAAACTTACTCAAATCCGATCACAAAATCCCATTCAAAACCAAAACAATCTAGCCTAAGAACTCTTCCTTATTTATACGCATATGCATGACACTATAAATATTTCATGATTCACAGAGCTATTCAAACTTACAGGTTGAGTCTTTTCCTCCATGTTTCTTTCATGACTATTATATACTGCTTTCCTACCTTACATACTCAGTACTTTATTTGTACTGATGTTCTTTTGCCTGGGGATGCTGCGTTTCATCTCGCAGGTCCTGATAGATAGGTTGAGAGTCCTCCAAGTAGGCTATCAGCTCAGCGGAAGGTGTTGGTGCGCTCCATTTGCTCCGGAGTTGCCTATTTGGTCAGTATGATTTGGACATGTATTGATTGGTATGGCGGGCCCTTGTCCCAACCTTTATGATATTTATCTATTCTTAGAAGCTTGTAGACAGATGTCATGTATATAGATACTTGTATGGCTTTGTCGGCCTGTGTTTTGAGTATATAAAGGATCATGTCAGCCTTATAGGCCCGTACGTCATATGTAAAAGTCGGTATATCATGTTGGGTCGTGCTATGTTGAGTATTCCCTCATGCTTTATTCTAGTTATCTCATGACAGCCTTTCTGGTTCATTTAACTATGATAGTACGATACGAAAGATACGTTACGTTGGTGCTCGGTTGAGTAAGGCACCGGGTACCCGTCGCGGCCCATTTGTTTGGGTCATGACACTTACAGTGAGCTGCATTCCATGTTACGTATCGCAGCCTACAAAGTCTCCATCAGAGTTATTTATATTTTTCTGTCACATTTGTATTCTAGATAAATGTTGTATTTTATTATATGCCTTAGTTGTTCATCATGCACTTGTGACACCGAATTTTGGGGGTTCCTACTATTTTTGTCATTGTATATCACGTGGTTATTAACATTTTGCCCCGGTATATTCCCTTTTATACTATTTAAGTAATGGGAAATTTATGATTTCAAAGTAATAAAATGAGTAATTAAATTAATTAATCACTGCTGGCTTGCCTGACGGTGGCGTTAGGCGCCATCATAATCTACCGTGGATTTTGGGTTGTTACACTAGCAGTAGCAATTTGCTCTTTACCTTTTATAGTATCCTTCCTAGATATTTTCTGGACTTCTATTATTAATATGTCTAGTCTTTCATTAATGAAAACTATCTATTCACCCAGAATATCAATATATATATTAGTATAATTATTTTGTGTGAGCATAGTATTCAAATTCCTACCAGTAATTTTGCCAGTATCATCCTCAAATAATATTGAAAAGGTAGTATAATAAATTACATTGTCCTTTTCTCCCATTTGAAAAGATGTTTGTGGGGTTTTTTTTTGCATAATTCCAAACATTCTGAATTCATTTGGCAAGGTCTTGCCTTAGTAGGAATATTATCTTTAGAAAAGTTATTTTCACAGGGAATACTAACTATGTGCTTTTTTCTCTTCCAAAATTGGGTTGGATGGTCAACACATATTTTGTAATGAAAATTGATTTTTCAAAAAATCAATCTTTTCTATAAGCTTTGGGTTTTGCAAATCTTCTGCAATAGTAAGACTACAAATTTTATTTTTTAAGAAATCAATTTGTCTATATTTTGCAGAGATATTCTCAATTATTTCATTTAAAAATCTTTTAAATGGTTGAGTTATAAAATCAAAACTAATTTCTTTACTATTAAAAGTTCCTGTAAAACCTTTGGTATCTCACCTAGTAAAAGAAATTATATGATGGGAAAATGGGACTCCTAATATGATCTCATGAGATATATCTTTGACCAAGACAAACGTTTCAGGTATACAAACTTTTTCTTGGCAAATATAAGCTTTTGGCAATTTATAAGAAATACTCATCTTATCACCATTAGAATTTCTTAATCTATGAGTAGTTTTATGAAAATATCTTGTAGGTATTATTCCTTCCTTTATACAATTTAAATACGCACTACTATCAAATAAAGCAGTAATCTCTTTTTTGAAATTATAATCTATTAAAAGAGTAACTTTTATTAAAAACTTTTTAGTAGTAAATAGTTGGAGTTCTTATAAAAACTCATTATCAGCCAAATTAACTGCTCCTAGAAAATCATCTTTTACCTCATTCTTAGAGGTACCAGTATTAATATAATTACAACTTTCTTTAGTAATATCAGTACTAAATTCTTGACTTGTAGAGACATGAGAATTTTCCAATCTAATAATTCTCTTGTCTAAGGCTATATTAGAAGCCTTCAAGTCCTAGATTTCTCCTTTGAGATTTTGAATCTCATTTTTCAAATTTTGAACAGTAGTTAGCTATCAATGACCTGGAATTTTTCTCTCCAAATCCTTTTAATATCAGACATTGTATATGGTCTCTTTTGAGATGGAATTTCTTCAATGTCTGTTCTTGTAGGAATTTTATCCTGAATTTTATCCATCTGATCCCCCAATGTGGGATAATACTGGGTATGTTATTTTTATTGTTGTTTGTCCATTTGATCCCACGGTGTGGGATAATACTTTGTATGTTGTTGTTTGTCCATCTGATCAAATATCTGGGACCTTAGTTCTGGGTCATTAATCACCCTGAGAAGTTCTAATAAACTATCATTATTCATGATATTGACTTCTAAGTCCTTGATTTGAGAATAAATATTAACAAACTCCTTATCTATGTTTCCATTACAACACTGATCTTGATTCTGTTTGCATGGTCCACATTCATCATTTGAAAGAAGGTATTCTTCCTCTTGTAGAACCTTTAGATCCTCATCAATTGATGAATCTTCTCTATCACTATTTTCTGGTGAATTTTTCCGAGAAGAATTTAACAGAATCTTGTATAAAGAATCCTTAATATTATCATCTAGGTCAAGGTCCTTAATCTTATCCTTGACTTTGCAATTTCTAGCATAATAACCTACTCTTCCACATTTGTAACATGCATTAGGTGTATTGGATTTTATAAAATCCTTTCTATGCATATAAACCTTTCTTCTCTTATCTTTTCGCTCGAATCTCTTATCAAAAGATATTCTATTTTTATGATGGTCCGATAGGTCATCAAGAGTTTTAAATGTTAATACTATATTTCGAAGCCCCCAATAGCTTCCTTAGGCCTTCTTCTATTTACGTGCACAGTCTGGGTGTTTTCCCGGAAGGCTCTTATGTTAAAAATTGATAAATACTGAAATTGTGCCTAAAAATCTATTTGAGTTGACTTCGATCAATATTTTGAGCAAACAGACCCAGATCCGTATTTAGACAGTCCTGGTAGGTCCGTATCATGATTTAGGACCTGGGCGTATGCCTATAATCGAATTCGGAGGTCACTAGCTCGAGTAATCACTTTTTGTCGAAATTTTGAAGTTTAAATGCTTAATGAAGGTTTGACAAATGTTAGACTTTGTTAATACCATGTCCGTATTTTGATTCCCATTCGGTATAGGTTCATTACTGTATTTATGACTTGTCTGTCAAATTTGGTGAGAAATAGAGTTGGTTTGACGTGAAAATTTCATTCGGACAAGAAAGTTCGTATGATGTTTTTAGACTTGTGTGCATATTTGGTTTGGAGCCCCGAGGGCTCGGGTGAGTTTCGGATACGCTACAGAGTGAATTTGGACTTGAAATATAGCTGGTGTTCTTCAGTTTCTGGTGCAGGCCTCAGACCTCGCAATTGCGAAATCAGTCTTCGCATTTGCGACATGGCAGAATCCCTGTCAGGTTCACATTTGCGAGCTATTTCCTCGCATTTGCGAAGAGTAGCTAGGCATCAATGGTTCGCAATTGCGGCCAATTTCTTCGCAATTGCGAAGTGGGCTGGGGAAGGCAGTGTCTGCATTTGCGATCAAAATGATCGCAATTGTGAATAGTTCAATTTCGCAAATGCGACCAAACCATCGCAATTGCGATGGCAACAGATGTGTTAGAACTTCGCGTTTGCGAAGGGTTTTTCGCATTTGCGGGGTTCGGATCGCAATTGCGGCATCTGCGCCTGGACTTAAGCTAAGTTAGACGGTATTTCTCTCATTCTTTCAAAATGTCAAACCTAGAGAACCCTAGAGGCAATTTTCTCAAGAGCCCTTCTTCCCCAATTCCTTGGCAAGTGATTCTAACCTATTTTCTTTCAATTTTCAATTTCATTTCATAAGATTTCAACCTACAATCTAGGATTTTCAGGGTGGAAATTGGGTGTTATTTTGGTGATTTGATCAAGCGAGTAAGTTCGCATGATGTTTTAGACTTGAGTGCATATTTCGTTTGGAGACCCGAGGGCTCGGGTGTGTTTCAGATAAGCCACAAAGTGAATTTGGACTTGGGAAATAGCTGGTGTTCTTCAGTTTCTGGTGCAGGCCTCAAACATCACAATTGCGAGGTCGGGATTCGCATATGCGATATGGAAGAATATTTGTCGTGTTCGCATTTACGAGCTATTGCCTCGCATTTGCAAAGTGTAGCTAGGCAGCAATGGTTCGCAATTGCGAAGTGGGCTGGGGAAGGCAGAGTTCGCATTTGAGATCAAAATGATCGCAACTGCGAAGAGTTCAAGTTCGCAAATGTGAACAAACCATCATAATTGTGATGGTGGCAGAGGTATGAGAACTTCGCATTTGCGAAGGGTTTTTTGCATTTGCAGGGTTCGCAATTGCGAACCCCAGGTCGCAATTGCGACATATGCGCCTCGACTTAAGCTAAGTTAGATGAGTTTTCTCTCATTCTTTCAAAATTTGAAACCTAGAGAACCCTAGAGCCAATTGTTCCAAGAGCCCTTCTTCCCCAATTCATTGGTAAGTGATTCTAACCTATTTTCTTTCACTTTTCCAGTTCATTTCATAAGACTTCAACCTAAAATCTAGGATTTTCATGGTGGAAATTGGGGGTTTGGGCAGAATTAGGGATATTTTATAAAATTGGAATTTAGACCTCAAATTGTGGTCGTATTTCAAAACAAATTACATAACCGGGATCGGGGGTGAATGGATAATCGGGTTTTGATCCGAATTTCGGGTTTGGGCCAAGAGGGCCCGGGTGTTGACATTTGTTGACTTTTTCCAATAATGAGCTAAATTGAACCTTTTTTATTCGTCGGTAGTTCCTAAGGCTTACTTTGACTCGTTTGGTTGTTAATTTGCTAGATTTGGTTGGTTCAGAGGCTTTTTTGAAAGGCAAAGTCGTGGTTGAGCATTGAGTTGATCTTTGGGAGTGAGGTAAGTGTCGTGGTTACTGTATTTATGACTTGTTTGTCAAATTTGGTGAGAAATAGAGTTGGTTTGACGTGAAAATTTCATTCGGACGAGCAAGTTCGTATGATGTTTTTAGACTTGTGTGCATATTTGGTTTGGAGCCCCGAGGGCTCGGATGAGTTTCGGATAGGCTACAGAGTGAATTTGGACTTGAAAAATAGCTGGTGTTCTTCAGTTTCTGGTGCAGGCCTCAGACCTCGCAATTGCGAAATCAGTCTTTGCATTTGCGACATGGCAGAATCCCTGTCAGGTTCACATTTGCGAGCTATTTCCTCGCATTTGCGAAGAGTAGCTATGCATCAATGGTTCGCAATTACGGCCAATTTTTTTGCAATTGCGAAGTGGGCTGGGGAAGGCAGTGTCCGCATTTGTGATCAAAATGATCGCAATTGTGAAGAGTTCAATTTCGCAAATGCGACCAAACCATCGCAATTGCGATGGCAGCAGATGTGTTAGAACTTCGCATTTGCGAAGGATTTTTCGCATTTGCGGGGCTCGCAATTGCGAACCCCAGGTCGCAATTGCGACATCTGCGCCTGGACTTAAGCTAAGTTAGACGGGATTTCTCTCATTCTTTCAAAATTTCAAACCTAGAGAACCCTAGAGGCAATATTCTCAAGAGCCCTTCTTCCCCAATTCCTTGGCTAGTGATTCTAACCTATTTTCTTTCAATTTTCAATTTCCTTTCATAAGATTTCAACCTAAAATCTAGGATTTGCACGGTAGAAATTGGGTGTTATTTTGGTGATTTGATCAAGCGAGTAAGATCGCATGATGTTTTTAGACTTGTGTGCATATTTCGTTTTGGAGACCCGAGGGCTCGGGTGTGTTTCGGATAGGCCACAGAGTGAATTTGGACTTGGGAACTAGCTTGTGTTCTTCAGTTTCTGGTGCAGGCCTTAAACATCGCAATTGCGAGGTCGGGATTCGCATTTGCGATATGGAAGAATATTTGTCGTGTTCGCATTTACGAGCTATTGCCTCGCATTTGCGAAGAGTAGCTAGGAATCAATGGTTCGCAATTGCGAAGTGGGCTGGGGAAGGCTGAGTCCGCATTTGCGATCAAAATGATCACAACTGCGAAGAGTTCAAGTTCGCAAATGTGAACAAACCATCGCAGTTGTGATGGTGGCAGAGGTATGAGAACTTCGCATTTGCGAAGGGTTTTTTGCATTTGCAGGGTTCGCAATTGCGACATCTGCGCCTCGACTTAAGCTAAGTTAGACGGGATTTCTCTCATTCTTTCAAAATTTCGAACCTAGAGAACCCTAGAGCCAATTTTCCCAAGAGCCCTTCTTCCCCAATTCATTGGTAAGTGATTCTAACCTATTTTCTTTCAATTTTCCAGTTCATTTCATAAGACTTCAACCTAAAATCTAGGATTTTCATGGTGGAAATTGGGGGTTTGGGCAGAATTAGGGATATTTTGTAAAATTGGAATTTAGACCTCAAATTGTGGTCGTATTTCAAAACAAATTACATAACCGGGATCAGGGGTGAATGGATAATCGGGTTTTGATCCGAATTTCGGGTTTGGGCCAAGAGGGCCCGGGTGTTGACATTTGTTGACTTTTTCCAATAATGAGCTAAATTGAACCTTTTTTATTCGTCGGTAGTTCCTAAGGCTTACTTTGACTCGTTTGGTTGTTAATTTGCTAGATTTGGTTGGTTCAGAGGCTTTTTTGAAAGGCAAAGTCGTGGTTGAGCATTGAGTTGATCTTTGGGAGTGAGGTAAGTGTCGTGGTTACTGTATTTATGACTTGTTTGTCAAATTTGGTGAGAAATAGAGTTGGTTTGACGTGAAAATTTCATTCGGACGAGCAAGTTCGTATGATGTTTTTAGACTTGTGTGCATATTTGGTTTGGAGCTCCGAGGGCTTGGGTGAGTTTCGGATAGGCTACAGATTGAATTTGGACTTGAAAAATAGCTGGTGTTCTTCAGTTTCTGGTGCAGGCCTCAGACCTCGCAATTGCGAAATCAGTCTTTGCATTTGCGACATGGCAGAATCCCTGTCAGGTTCACATTTGCGAGCTATTTCCTCGCATTTGCGAAGAGTAGCTATGCATCAATGGTTCGCAATTGCGGCCAATTTTTTTGCAAATGTGACCAAACCATCGCAATTGTGATGGCAGCAGATGTGTTAGAACTTCCCATTTGCGAAGGGTTTTTCGCATTTGCGGGGCTCGAAATTGCGAACCCCGGGTCGTAATTGCGACATCTACGCCTGGAGTTAAGCTAAGTTAGACGAGATTTCTCTCATTCTTTCAAAATTTCAAACCTAGAGAACCCTAGAGGCAATTTTCTCAAGAGCCCTTCTTCCCCAATTCCTTGGCTAGTGATTCTAACCTATTTTCTTTCAATTTTCAATTTCATTTCATAAGATTTCAACCTAAAATCTAGGATTTTCAGGGTGGCAATTGGGTGTTATTTTGGTGATTTGATCAAGCGAGTAAGTTCGTATGATGTTTTTAGACTTGTGTGCATATTTCGTTTGGAGACCCGAGGGCTCGGGTGTGTTTCGGCTAGGCTACGAAGTGAATTTGGACTTGGGAAATAGCTGGTGTTCTTCAGTTTCTGGTGCAGGCCTCAGACATCGCAATTGCGAGGTCGGGATTGTCATTTGTGATATGGAAGAATATTTGTCGTGTTCGCATTTACGAGCTATTGCCTCGCATTTGCGAAGAGTAGCTAGGCATCAATGGTTCGCAATTGTGAAGTGGGCTAGGGAAGGCAGAGTCCGCATTTGCGATCAAAATGATCACAACTGCGAAGAGTTCAAGTTCGCAAATGTGAACAAACCATCGCAATTGTGATTTTGGCAGCGGTATGAGAACTTCGCATTTGCAAAGGGTATTTTGCATTTGCAGGGTTCGCAATTGCGAACCCCAGGTCACAATTGCGACATCTGCGCCTCGACTTAAGCTAAGTTAGACGGGATTTCTCTCATTCTTTCAAAATTTCAAACCTAGAGAACCCTAGAGCCAACTTTCCCAAGAGCCCTTCTTCCCCAATTCATTGGTAAGTGATTCTAACCTATTTTCTTTCAATTTTCCGGTTCATTTCATAAGATTTCAATCTAAAATCTAGAATTTTCATGGTGGAAATTGGGGGTTTAGGTAGAATTAGGGATTTTTTGTAAAATTGGAATTTAGACCTCAAATTGTGGTCGTATTTCAAAACAAATTACATAACCGGGCTCGGGGGTGAATGGATAATCGGGTTTTGATCCGAATTTCGGGTTTGGCCCAAGAGGGCCTAGGTGTTGACTTTTGTTGACGTTTTCCAATAATGACCTAAATTGAACTTTTTTTATTCGTCGGTAGTTTCTAAGGCTTACTTTGAATCGTTTGGTTGTTAATTTGCTAGATTTGGTTGGTTCGGAGGCTTGTTTGAAAGGCAAAGCCGTGGTGGAGCATTGAGT
>AWOL01S0020797.1:0-12302 GCA_000715115.1 Nicotiana otophora
GAGCTAAATTGAACCTTTTTTATTCGTCGGTAGTTTCTAAGGCTTACTTTGAATCGTTTGGTTGTTAATTTGCTAGATTTGGTTGGTTCGGAGGCTTGTTTGAAAGGCAAAGCCGTGGTGGAGCATTGAGTTGATATTTGGGAGTGAGGTAAGTGTCGTGGTTAACCTTGACTTGAGGGATTAAGACTTGTTTGTTATGTGCTATTTGTTCAAATATTGGGGTACAATGTATATGTGAGGTGAAAAGTACTTATGCATTGTTGTTGCGTTAAAGCATGCGGGTGGGACTTGTTCCTTGTAATTTATTTCTTTATTTATCTTAATATACATGCTTAGACTAGTTAATTACTAAATTGATTGTTCATTCCGCACTTATGGACTATCTGTGATAATTGAGCATTGTTTCTAAAGTAGATATTGGTATAGTGGAACCATTGTTGACATAAGACTTGATCTTGCTTATTCTATCTCCATGTTGTTATATGTTCATTGTTACATGGTAAGGGAGAGTGTTAATGCACGAAGGATGATGTCGTGCCGTATTTGAGTGTTAATATACGAAGGGTGATGCCGTGCCATATTTGAGAGTTAATGAACAAAGGGTGATGCCGTGTTGTATCTATTGTTCATGAAGAAATTTGAGAGTAAAAGCGCGAAGGGTGATGTAGTGCTGTATTTATCATTTTATGGTGAGATTGAGAGTAAAAGCACAAAGGGCGATGTCGTGTAATTTTATTCATTATGTTTGTTCATTTTGTTGGTTGAAGGTTTATTAACTGTTTCTTATTATCTTTCCCCGTTTTAGTTATCGTATCTTGTACCCCTTTCGCATGTCCCCTCCCAATAGTTAATTCTTTATTTGTATTTATGTTGTACATATATTTTCGTCTGTGTGGGTTTATTTACGTGGGTGTCATGTCATAGTATCGTTAGTACCTCGTCGAGGTTAGGCTCGATAGTTACAGAGTATATCGGGTCGGTTGTACTCATATTACACTTTGCACTTCTTGTGCAGATTTTGGTACTAGTCCCAACTGTCCATGAGGCATACCAGCTCAGATTGGCATTTGGAGACTCGAGGTAGATCTGCTAGCGTCCGCATACATTGAAGTCCCCTTCCATTTCCCCTATTTACTGTTCTTTTCATTCGAGACAGTTGTATTTATTTCAAAACCTATTTTGTATAGATTCTAGAAGCTCGTGAACTTGTGATTCCAAATCACGGTTGTACTTAGATATTATTGGTTATATGTCCTTTGTATTCCGTTTTAGTTTCTTTTTGGCTTAATTGGTTTTACTTGATTGAATTGATTAAAAATTGGCTTAAAGATCCTCTAACATTGGCTTGCCTAGCAAGTGAAATGTTAGGCGCCATCACGGCCCCGAAGGTGGAAATTTTGGGTCCTGACAATCCTTCTTTTTATACCTATAAGGCTTTTTCTTATGTTTATGAGTCCCCTTTTTATTCTTTGGAATATGTATGGCAAATTGTTCACAGAATTCTCCTAACTGTTGTCTTTCATTAAGACAATGCTTCTTAATTTCATGGCTTAACTTAATTTCATTACATAGAGCTAAGTCTTCTTGTGTACATACATTAATAAACTTTCCATAGCAATAGCTATTATAATATATACTCATTGCTGTTCCACGAAGAGGTTTTCTAACTCTTTCAGCAAAGAGTGTTGGGAGTCCATCAATAAATTTAGATTTCCAGTGAGTGCTATTACACTCTAGTAATTCCATTACCCTGAATAAGAAAACATCCTTATACCATCTAAAATTTGTTGAAGTATTACATCTAAGATTTTGGAACATAGTCCTTAAGGTCTCACTATTGTCTAACAATCTTATAGAGAAATGTTCTATAATATTAAGAACTAAAGAATAGACAAAGTTTGGAACATTCTGACCATATTCTACCTTTATGGAGACCATAATTTCAGCGCATTGTTCGGGTCTTAAATAATTATCCCACCAGCCTTTCAATTGGCCAGTAAACCTTGCTACTATCATGTCAGCAATGGTCTTTTCCGAATTCTTATTAACCTTGCAGATAGTGCTGTACATAAGAATTCTATGTATTTGGGTATAAATTTGACGGTCAGTAAAACCATCTATGTTCCATTCATAGATTTATGTGTCATTATAACTTTTGGAAATATGACAAGCATCAGGCTCTTCTATCAGTACATCTTGAGGAGTTTGGCCTAGGATAATAAAACATCATTTGGACTGGTTTGCGAGCAAACTTTTCTGAGATTTTATTAATCTCATTAGAGAGTTTTACCTTCCTCTCTTCATCAGATAAATGCTCTAAATTTAAAGGACTAATTTTAAATCCTTCAACTTTTTTATCTAATAAATTCTCCAGATCCTAGAGACTTTTTATTTTAAAGTCTTTGACCTCAGGAGGTGGTTGGATACTGGTTGTAGCAATTTGCTCTTTACCTTTGTAGTATCATTTCTAGATATTTTCTGGACTTCCGTTATTAATCTGTCCAGTCTTTCATTAATGAAAACTATCTGTTCACCGAGAATACTAATATATATATTAATATAATTATTCTGTGTGAGCATAGTATTCAAATTTCTAGCAGTAATCTTGCTAGTATCATTTTTAAATAATTTTGAAAAGGCAGTATAATAAATTACATTATCATTTTCTCCCATTTGAAAAGATGTTTGTGGGGGAAATACATATCTAGTAATTTCACCATTATTGAATTTATAATATCTTTCTAGCATGGAAATATAACCATCAACATATTTAGACATAAACTATGGTACAAAATATATTTTATGACATCTATTCTATTATTTTCCCTAATTTGTGATGTAGATGCTCTTGAAGGAAAATGTTGCGGCCCAATTTCATATCAGGCCGTCATGGCGTCCAGCACCATTGTTAGACAAGCCAACAATGAATAACTTAATAGTTTCCAATCTTAAAGAATTTCCCACGCAGTGATTTTTCCTGTATTTAAAAAAATTTAATGAAAACTAATTTAAATTAATAGATGAAAACAACGAAAAATATTAATAACCGTAAGAACAAAACCCAAAAAAATCACAAGTCTACTAATACGTGCCAAGATCTAGTGTCACAAGTATATGGGCAACCTAGTAGAATATACAAAAGATGTCGATCCTACTGTCTGAAAAGGAATAGACAGAAACAAAATAAAAGAGAGACTCTAGTATGCTGCTGAACGGCTCGGAAGGGCAGCTCACCGTGTAATCTCGAACCCAGATCAAGAATGTGCGCCGGATGGGTATCCAGATGCACTTGCCTCAGATCCTGCACAGTTAAGTGCAGAAGTGTAGCGTGAGTACATCAAACAATATGTATCCAGTCTAACATCCAAAAAGTAGTGACGAGGGGTCTTGACACTTATAAGGCTAATGATGATAAGTCAAAATCACAACTAAACATGGATTACAAATAAATATACTAAAACTCAACAACAAGAGATGATAAATATCATTTTTACAATTGTTAAACCCAAGAGTTAACATGCGCAAATAATGCCGAGGTCGTACGGCCCGAACCAACACAATAATATTTAAAATGTGCACTGCCGAGGGTCGAACGGCGCGAACCATAGATGCATCTATTTAATCTGCCGAGGCGCTCGGCCCGCTCCACAATAGAAAACAAAGAAACACAAGTTTTCAATAATAGTCAAGTGTTCTATTTATAGGTTTCAAATGAGTGAAAACCTATACTTTTGGAATTATTTTTCAATTTAAGGAATTATGATTTAAGTAATCCAATTGACAAGTAAAGGCGCAGTTAGTTCAAGTATAGCATGATAGCGGTCCTAGACTACCCGGACTTAGCATAATAGTAGCTACGCACGGACTCTCGTTGCTTCGTACGTACGTAGCCCCCCACAAATAGTCACCAACATTACTTAATTCTCCTATGGGTAAATTTTCCTATTACAAGGTTAGATAAAAGACTTACCTCGTCTCAAGGCTCCCTTCCTGACTCAAGAACGTGCTCAAATCTCCAAATTTGGTGCCCAACGAATCGAAACTAACAAAACATTATATAAATTAATCAATCTATGCTCAAAGGTTCATATCTCCACTATTAAAATGAATACCCAACCCAAAATGCAAGATTCCTAAGATTCACCCAGGGTCCACGCGCCCGAATTCCGGAAATTATCGAAGAAAGTTGTTACCCATAACCTTAGGAACATAAATATATGATTTTTACTAAATTATATAACCATTTTCGTGGTCAAATCTCAATTTTACCCAAAACCTAGGTTTTCATATAAACCCTTGATTTCACTAATTTTTACATGTTAATCTACCCATAATCTATGTATTTAACTCATGTTGTGTAGAAATTACTTACCTCAAAGTGCTAGGTAAAAACCCTCTTCTAAAAGCTCAAAACATCGCCCAAAAGATGAAAGAAAATGATCTAAATGGTATAAGTCCCACATTTAATAAGCTGTGCACCGGTCTCAGATGTCGCATTTGCGATATCGGTTCGCAGATGCGACACACATCGCAAATGCGAACCTGGGCTCCCTCTACAAGGGTCGTAAATGCGACAAAGGGGTCGCAAATGCGGACTCTGCTGGGGTCGCAAATGCGATCAAAGAGTCGCAAATGCGAACACTGCCCAGCTCATGCTCCTTCACAATTGCGAAGCCTTCCTCGATAATGCGATGTTAGTAAACGTGAACAAATTCTCGCATTTGCGAGACCTGCAACAGCTGCCAAGCAACACCAGAAAACTGGAGTGTTTTCAACTCCTACCACACGTCCGAAACTCCCCTGAGCCCTCGGGGCTCCACACCAACCACCCACACAAGTCTAATAACCTCATACAAGCTCGCTCGAGTGGTCAAAACACTGAAATAACATCAAAAACCACAAATCGGACGCCAAAACGCATGGATTGACTCATGAACGCAAAAATATCTAAAAAGACTTTCGCTCGTCTGATTCCTACCAAATCAACTCAGAATGACACCAAATTTTGTATGCAAGTCTTAAATGACATTACATAACTATTCGCGATGTCGGAATTCCGTTTGGAGCACGATATCACCATATCCCGCTCCAAACCAAATTTATAGAATCTTCTACACCTTCAAAGAACCAATGTTCACTATTAGGTGCTGAAACGCTCCCGGGTCATCCAAAACCCGATTCGAGCATACGCCCAAGTCCGAAATCATCATACAAACCTATTGGAACCGTCAAATCTCGATTCCAAGGTCGTTTACTCAAATTGTTGGCTGAAGTCAAACTTAGCCTTTTAAGGCTAACTTAAGGAACCAAGTGTTCCAATTTCAACCCGAACCCTTCCAAATCTCAAACCACCCATCCCCGCAAGTCATAAAATAGTAAAAGCACATACGGGGAGTCTTATTTAGGGGAACGGGGTTCTAAAAAGCAAAACGACCGATCGAATCGTTACATTCTCTATCTCTTAAACAAACGTTCGACTTTGAACGGGTCTAGAATCATACCTGGAGTGCTCAACAAGTGAGGATATCTGCTCCGCATGTCCTCCTCGGACTCCCAAGTCGCCTCCTCGACTGATTGGCCCCTCTACTGCACCTTCACCGTGGAAATCCTCTTGGATCTCAACTGGCGATCCTGCCTATCAACAATGGCAACTGGCTCCTCTTCATAACCCAGACTCTCATCTAACTGAATCGTGCAGAAGTCTATCACATGTGACAAGTCGGTATGATACCTCCGGAGCTTCGACATGTGCAAAACTAGATGAACTCCCGATAAACTGGGAGGCAAAGCAAGCTCATAAGCAACCTCCCCAACTCGCCTCAACACCTCAAACGGGCGTATAAACCTTGGGCTCAACTTGCCCTTCTTCCTAAACCCCATGTTTCCTTTCATCGGGGAGACTTTCAAGAGAACCTTCTCGCCCACCATAAATGATAAATCACGCGCCTTCTGATCTGCGTAACTCTTCTGTTGGGACTAAGTTGCACGAAGTCGCTCTTGAATCAACTTTACCTTTTCCAAGGCATCCTTCACCAAATCAGTACCATACAACCTAGCCTCGCCGAGCTCAAACCACCCAATGGGAAAACGACATCACCAACCATATAAAGCCTCGAATGGAGCCATCTCGATGCTGGAATGGTAACTATTATTGTAAGCAAACTCGGCCAAAGGAAAAAATCATTCCCACTGCCCTCCAAAGTCAATCACACATGCTCTGAGCATTCCCTCAAATATCTAAACTATCCGCTCCGACTGACCGTCGGTCTGCGGATGAAATGCTATGCTGAGCTCTATGCGGGTCCCCAACTCACTCTGTACCGCTCTCCAGAAATGTGAAGTAAACTGAGGATCTCTATCTGAAATGATGGAAACAGGCACACCATGTAGCCGAACTATCTCCTAGATATAAATCTGGGCCAATCTCTCTGAAGTATATGTAGTCATCATAGGAATAAAGTGTGCCGACTTGGTCAATCGGTATACAATGACCCAAACTACGTCAAACTTCCGCAAAGTCCGCGACAACCCAACTATGAAGTTCATAGTGATGCGCTCCCACTTCCACTCGGGTATAGTCATCTGCTGGAGTAGGCCTCCTGGCCTCTGGTGCTCAGATTTAACATGTTGGAAATTTAGGCATCTAGCTACATACTGAATTATGCCTTTCTTCATCCGCCGCCACCAATAATGCTGCCTCAGGTCATGATACTATCACGCCCCAAAACCGAGGAGCGCGACTGGCGCTCAACCATGTGAACCCGGCCGAGCAAGCCAATTAGATGTCCTTCTACCCAAACTCATTCATGAATAGTGAGAATATGTATGTTTTCATTAATTAAAAAATAATGTGATCATGTCTACAATACCAATTTCTTACCATCAGTTACTTTATTTTAAAGTCTCAATTCCAAACACATTTGTTTTTAATCTGAAGTGGGAATAGTAGTTCAATCACAACACACGAGTTTGACTTCTCAGCACCATTATACAACCCACACTATGTCTACGGAGCCTCTATAGGTAAAGAAGAGTACAATTATAATACCGGCAATAAGGTCCCGGCTATACTCAAACAGAGTACACAAAGTACAAAAGATTCATGACCCCGGAATGAAGTAGGGCTCACCAAGTCGTCTTGGAAGAAGGTGCACTGCTATCACTGATCAATATCTCCTGCTGTGGAACCACCTGCATCCACTGAAAGATGCAGTGCCCCCGGCAAAAGGGACGTTAGTACTGTCAAATAAAACTAGTATGTACAGTAAACACCAATTTAAGAATTCAGAAATACAAGATGAATATGAGGAACCAATGCGGCAATAGTATAATATAGATAACCATTAAAACCAGAGCAAGCTTATTAAGAGCTATCAATAACATTTATAGGATTTAAGATGAGATCCTCTGTAACCATCTTCACACAAATCGGCCCCGCCGCCTCACCCGATATATGCAGGTGGAGGTGTAAGTACAATACCACAACTCTACTCAAGCGGCCCTGCCGCCTCACCCCAATGTATGTGGGTGGATGTATAACCACAATACCAAGTACCAAAACAAAGTGGCTATGCCGCCTCACCCCAATGTATGCGGGTTGAAATGCATCAACGATACCAATACCAACACAAAGAGGCTATGTCACCTCACCCCAATATATGCGGGTGGTGGTGCCACAACAATACCGAACTATACATAAATCGGTCGTACCGCCTCACCCCAATGTATGTGGATGAAGGTGCAGTCCCACAATACAATAATCCCTACACAAAGTGATAGCATCCTAGGAAGCTCAAATCTATTCAAGGACAAGAATGAAGCTCTAGAATCTCAAAGAGGGCCTTTAATAAGATGTCAAGCTAAAGAGTTGCAAATCAAGGTCATTAAACCTCAAGTGCAAATGAAGAAGTTGTTAATTGGGATGCAGAGCTCAAGGATAAAGGATATGAGTTGTCTAGGTGTTATAACTATTTTATGGTACAAATTCATGTCCAAGAAGAGGTGGATTAGATCCCAAGAGACACCTTCTGAAGAAGGTCAAAATCAGGCCACTATTGGACCTATTTGGCAGCTAAACATGTGTCCAAACTTGCATCCCAAAAAGTCCTACATGAAGACACGTTTTTATAACATACAAAGGACTTAATTACTGCCCAAGAAAGGTTAAATAGGCGTGATGGGGTATAAGTTGGTGCCAAGTTGCTTGCAAGTTGCCTTCAAGATTTCCAAGATCCTATCCATGATTGGTTTGGGACTTTCAAGATTCTATTCAAGATTGGTTTTAACTTATTTCCCTATATTTTGGTACTTGATTTATTGCTTTCCTAGGTAGTTAAGGTTATGTTTTCCTTTTCCTAAGATTATTGGAGTTACTTTTCAAGATTGACTTGGTTTTTGTTTCTAGTGTTTTTCCTTTTCCTAAGGTATTTGGACTTGTTGTCCAAAGTAGTTTAGGACTTTATTTCCTTGTTTTTAGGTAGGAATTTCGTGACCCCCTCTCTATATAAAGGGGTGTCTTCTTTGTTTTTAGATTTTAGATTATTATAGACTATTATCAATAAAAAGTGTGAGATTTTTCTTCCACTCTTGTGTGTGGCTACTCTTGGATTTATTCTTCAACCTTCAAGACTCAACTTAAGGTGGTAAGATTAAACTCTTTCGAAATCTTAGGTCACTTCTAGGTATTCAAGAAAGGTGATAAGTTTAGGCTTATTGTTGTTCTTGTTATTCTAAAGGGTCAGGTTTCACTATCTATCTCTTGTTTTTAAATCTCTACCAAAGGCGATTAGTTCTTTGTTAGCTAATTGTTGTTGTTAGGATTCAACTTCAAGAATAGACCTCTTGAATTCAGGAAACTCTTTCTTGAATTCAATCTATCTTTAATTTTCCGTTGTGTTTTTGTTTCTTTATTTTCTTTTAGCTTTCGCATGTTTCTTGATTTTTTTTAGTAATTCTTGAATCCCTATCGTGTTGTTATCAAATGGTATCAGATCATAGTCTGATCAAGATTTCAATCTTGATAAATCTTGGGAGGTTCTTGGGCACAAAAAAAAAACAAAACAAAACAAAAAAAAACGAAAATCAGCCAAAAGAAAAGCATTATGACTCATTATTATTTATAGAATTCAAGTGTTATATGGTTTTCAAGTCAAGAAAGGAAACAAGAAGAGGGGATCCTAGTTCTTGAAGATTACGTTCTTTCCTTATTCTTTTGGGTTTTGGGTTTCCTAAATTCTTTCCTTATTTTTTCTACATAACCAATTTCTATTCTTCCAAGTTTTGGTCCTTCACTTTTCTATTCTTTTTCTAGCTCCACATTCTTATCACTAAGGGTTGTGACTAGTAAGGTTTATTAATAAATCTAAAGTTTAATGACCAAGAGTTGCTTTGAGTGGAAAAAGGCAAGAGAGGCGAGAACATTAGAGGAAAAAGCCAAAGTTTGAGAGATACATAATTCTTATAATCTTTGTTCAAGATATTTCAAACAGGTAGTTATAGTGAAAGGAGGCGAGTTATGACTCAACAACTTGAAAAGTCAAATTTATAGTGTACCGAATGGAAGGAAGACAATGGTAAAATTATTTTTCAAACAAGAGCTAAAGTGATGTCTGCTATTTGTGCCCTTAGAATTGACAAAAAGTTTGGCTATAACTCAATTAGCACTTATATGGTTGAAGAATTAAACTTGCCTTGTGTTGAGTATATTGAACCCTACATATTGAGAGGAGTAAAGGTAGATAAAAGAGTATTATTACTATTCTCTATTGGAAGGTATGAGGATGCGATCTGGTGTGATATGATTCCCATGAATAATTATAATATCTTGTTAGGAAAGTCATGGTATGCCTATAGAAGAGTTTCATATAATATGGAAAACAATAGATACTCTTTTGAGGTTAACGGAAAGAAACGTATTCTTGGACCTTTGACTCCCTCGCAAATTTATGAAGATGAAAAGAGTGTTAAAGAGAATATGGAAAAATATGAGAGAGAAAAGAATGAGATGAGTAAGGGAGTGCAGGTTGACATCCCAACAGAGGAAAAAGGAGAGGTTGTATTGAGTGAAGAGAATGGGATGTCAATTGAGAAAAAGAGTGAGCTTGAGGGAAAAGAAAAGAAAGAAGGCAATGAGATAAGAAAAGTCTTTGAGGTAGAGAGAGAAAAACAAGAGGGTTTGAGTAAAGAAGAAGAAAAAAACTTTAGTGAGAGAAAAGAGTCTAAGGGTGAGGGAAAAGTTAGTCTTGTGATAAAAGCCAAAGAGAGTGTAAGCAAGAAAATATTTTCTTTACTTCCTAACCTATTAAATCTTTCTTATTTTAGTTCTTGTGATTTTGTGCAGTCATATGTAGAAATACCTTTTGAAAGGGGAGGTGAGGCACAAGAGATGGTAGCAAAGGATCCAATGGGATTCCAACATGAATTTAGCGAAATCAATTCTTGTTGGATGGTGGAATATAAAAGCTTGGTTAATTTCTTTGTTGTTGAACCTTTTGACTATTTTGATCCTTATTGTGTTTATAACATGGAGTTCCCTAAAGGCATTGCTAAGTTAGAGCCATTGCATAAAAGAATAAAAGGTGATATCTTCCCATTAGTAAATAAGTCCAAGTATGGTATGTATAATTGGTTCATTCACATTCTTGTCCTTTCTAGAACACCTAAGGTATTTTTGGAGGTAATGAACAATACTCTTATTTCTTATGTTGGTGACTTTATAATTTTTGTGGATGATGATATTTTGATGCATATCAAGTCATTAACTGTAATATCTAAGTTAAAGTACAAGAGTAATTTGCTTTCTTTTGAAATTGAGTATGACATAGATGATTATGCATTTCAACTTGGTGGAAAGAGGCATGAAATTTATGAGAAGAGGCTTGCTAATGAGTTAAATGTTCTTTCTTCTCTTATTCAAGTGCCTAATGAGTTTTCATGTGATAAATTACTAGAATGTGAGTTTTGTTGTTTGATGGGAAGTCATTCCTCTAGTCATGTTGATTGTGAGCCTATAAAAGTGTTTGCTACTAGTAAAGAGGACATGCATGATTATTATGACGTTAGTGATCAAATACTTTTTCATGAACCTATCTATGACTCTTTCTGTGACAGTTTGAGCAATTATGTAGAATCCATTGATGTTGCGAATATTATTGGGGAAAGTTATAATCATGAGCTTGAATGTATTAAAATTTGTATTTTGGAATTTATGGGTTCTTCTCACCTTTCTGAGAATTTATGTGCTTCTTTGAATAACTTACACGTAGAAGAATCCATGGGATTTATAATTGATACTTGGCTATATCATAAGAGTGTCTTATTTGATACATGTGGCATAGATACTTATGTTAAATGGATGCATGACCAATATTTTATAATTTCTTTGGCATGCAGATGTTTGGACTACCTTATTGACAAGATCGCATTGCAAATTTCATTACATAGTGCATCTAAGAGAGGTTTTTATTGGACAACTCTAAGTAGGCATAAATATTATTGGGATGATGATGTCCATATGCTTTATAAAGGAGTATTTATACCTATTAGGCTTAATTGGGTTAAGTGGACACATGGTCACTATCTTGTTTTATTCCTACCATTTTTTCACATTAGTGGATGCCATTTACTAGTGTGTGACTTCTTTTTCTTGCAAGATCGAAATTCGAGGACGAATTTTCTTCAAGAAAAGGGGAATGATAGCATCCTAGGAAGCTCAAATCTATTCAAGGACAAGAATGAAGCTCTAGAATCTCAAAGAGGGCCTTTAACAAGATGTCAAGCTAAAGAGTTGCAAATCAAGGTCATTAGACTTCAAGTGCAAATAAAGAAGTTGTTAATTGGGATGGGGTGCTCAAGGATAAAGGATATTAGTTGTCTAGGTGTTATAATTATTTTATAGTACAAATTCATGTCCAAGAAGAGGTGGATTAGATCCCAAGAGATATCTTCTGAAGATGGTCCAAATCAGGAGACAATTGGACCTATTTGGCACCTAAACATGTGTCCAAACTTGCATTCCAATAAGTCCTACATGAAGACACGTTTTTATAACATAAAAAGGACTTACTTACTGCTCAAGAAAGGTTCAATAGGCGTGATGGGGTACACGTTGCTTGCAAGTTGCCTTCAAGATTTTCAAGATCCTATCCATGATTGGTTTGGGACTTTAAAGATTCTATCCAAGATTGGTTTTAACTTATTTTCATATATTTTGTACTAGATTTATTGCTTTCCTAGATAGTTAAGGTTATGTTTTCCTTTTCCTAAGATTGTTGGAGTTACTTTCCAAGATTGACTTGGTTTTT
>AWOL01S0020797.1:13079-37151 GCA_000715115.1 Nicotiana otophora
CACTCTTGTGTGTGGCTACTCTTGGATTTATTCTTCAACCTTCAAGACTCAACTTAAGGTGGTAAGATTAAACTCTTTCGAAATCTTAGGTCACTTCTAGGTATTCAAGAAAGGTGATAAGTTTAGGCTTATTGTTGTTCTTGTTATTCTAAAGGGTCAGGTTTCACTATCTATCTCTTGTTTTTAAATCTCTACCAAAGGCGATTAGTTCTTTGTTAGCTAATTGTTGTTGTTAGGATTCAACTTCAAGAATAGACTTCTTGAATTCAAGAAACTCTTTCTTGAATTCAATCTATCTTTAATTTTCCGTTGTTTTTTTGTTTCTTTATTTTCTTTTAGCTTCCGCACGTTTTTTGATTTTCTTTAGTAATTCATGGACCCCTATCGTGTTGTTATCACCAAGCGATCATGCCGCCTCACCCCAATATATGCGGGTGGAGGTGTATCAAAATCCCAATCTCTACACAACTTGGCATAATAACTTTTACATAAATCACAACTTGAAATTATAAAATGTGGATACACAATCCATAGTTGGAAACACATCCTCAATTTATAATGCAATATGATAAGAGCATTTGGAACATAAATTGAACATATATCTTTATAACACAACTTATCGGAATACTCGGTTTGTAATCAACATCTTGGAACTTACAAGGATAATGGGAATTCCAATTCTTAAAGAAGTGTTTAGCCAATATACCTCACTTGAGATTCTTTACACTCTAAATGTTCCGGAATTCTTAGCAACTTCCATCTATTGTAGAAATATAACAAATTGAATCAAAATTAGGAAGATGATTATGGTTCTAGCTCATTTGAGAATTTTATCAAACACTAGGTGTGCATTAAGGTTTCAAAGTCTTTTTATGGAGGATTCCATCATCTCACAACCCAATCTTTACCATGCTTAATTCAACAATCGTCCTACACCCCTTGATATCACATGCATGTAAAATAAACAACTCTCATGCCCAAAAATTATCTTGCTAATTACCCATTTTCAGATAATTTCGAAATTAGGTTTTAAGGTGTAGAATCTTACTTCTAGGATGAAGACCTAGTGAGCTTCCCTTCTTAATCTTCCAAATCTTGAGCAAGAATTGAAGAACAATTATTGAAGAATACCTTCTCACTCTAGGGCACTCTCTCTCACTCTAAAATATCAGAGTATAGCTCAAAAATGTCCCAATAAGTGTATTTAACGAAATAGGGTCAGGTTTTAAAAACCCAAAAATGGAGCTTCGGAACAAGGTATGCGATCGCATAACTGATATGCGAAACGCATACCGGTCGCATAATTGGTTACAAAATAGCCAGAAGAAATGTCTGTGTATGCGGTCCCATAGTCGACCGCATAGCTGCTTCCAGAATGGCCCTCTCCTTCTCACTTCTACGGCCATTATGCGGCTCGCAGAGTGATTATGCGGTCACATAATGGACCGCATAAACGCACTTTTCCGGTAAAAATTTTTCTTTACTTTCTTGTGCATTGTTCAACCCAAAAAGTCCGAGCCGTGGCGAGCTTCTATAATCCTCAGACACGTAAACCTAGTCCGGCACCATGAAACATTATTATCTTTGCAAATTTTACCAGGCCTTACACTTAAGTACTTTGAAATTTTTCTGGGGTGTTACATTCTCCCCTGCTTAGGATCATTCATACTCGAATGAGGGTCAAATTCTGTTATTAGCATCTTATACAATTTAGTTTTTCATACCACACACCAGTAACCCCAAATGTGACTAACTTCCTAAATTTCCACAAATTTCGCCATAGTTTCCTTTGTAACTAGGTCTATCCACCTGTCAGAGAGCCCCAGACACACATCCTAATAACATATACATATGCCAACGACGTAACATAATACAAAACAACACTAACTGTGGCCTCACAAGCAATTATATCACTAGAACGGAACACCCTTAACATCAAATGTACAAATCATACATAATTCATAGAAAGAAACTCTTAGAATTTTTCATAGATCACAACTTTATAAATACATGGTCATTAAAGCAAATAAGGATACTTTTTCTTCATTTCTTCCTCGGCCTCCCAAGTAGCCTCTTCAACCTGTTGGTTTCGCCATAGCACTTTTACGGATGTAATTTCTTTATTTCTCAACTTTCGGACTTGCCTATCAAGAATGGCAACTGGAATTTCTTCATAAGTCAATTTCTCATTTACCTCAATAGTCTCAACCGGAACAATGAGTGTCGGATCTCCAACTACTTTCTTCAACATAGACACATAAAACACCGGGTGTACTAATGACATCTCAGGTGGTAATTCAAGCTTGTATGCCACCCCACCGAATGTCTAAATGATTTTGGACGGTCCGACATACCTCAGACTCAGTTTCCCTTTCTTACCAAATCGCATTACACCCTTCATGGGGGGAACTTTCAAGAATACCCAATCTTCTTGGAACTCTAAATCCCTACGTTGAAAATCCGAATAGGATTTCTGACAACTCTGAGCAGTCTTCAACCTCGGCTTAATGATTTTTATTTTTTCCATAGCCTGATGCACAAGGTCTGGCCCTATCAAATCTGCTTCACTAATTTCAAACCACCCAATGGGAGATCTACATCTCCAACCATATAAAGCCTCAAACAGTGCCATTTGAATGCTAGCATGATAGCTATTGTTATATGCAAATTCTATGAGTGGTAAATGATCATCTCATCTACCTTTAAAGTCTAGAACACAAGCGCGCAACATATCCTCAAGCATCTGAATAGTCCGCTCTGCCTGCCCGTCAGTCTGCGGGTGAAAGCTTGTACTAAGATTCACCTGAATACCCAAATCTTGCTGAATATTTTTTCAAACGTTATCAGTGAATTCTGCTCCCCGATCATAAATGATGGAAACTGGGGTGCCATGCAACCTGACTATTTCCTTGATATACAGCTGAGCATACTGCTCCACTGTGTTGGTAGACTTAACTGGCAAAAAGTGTGCTGATTTCGTGAGTCGATCCACAATCACCCAAATTGAGTTAAACTTGTGCGGAGTGCGCGGTAATCCTACCACACTGGAATTTCTATGTTCTGCGCCAACCCACCAGGCCTTTGGTGTTCGGCCTTCACTTGCTGACAATTTGGACATCTCGCCACAAAATCCGCCACATTCCTCTTCATATCATTCCACTAATAGACTTCCTTAAGATCATGATACATTTTCATAGAACCTGGGTACACGGAATACCTAGAAGTGTGAGCTTTAGTCATAATTCTTTCCCCGAGACCATCCACATTTGTAACACGTAGTCGCCTTTGGTACCTTGGTGTACCATCATCCATGCCAAGAGAAAAGGCCATGGTCTTATGTTTATGAATCCTCTCTTTCAACTGCACCAATAATGGATCATTGTATTGCTTCTTTTTGACTTCCACAACAAGCGATGATTCAGCCCTATTTTGCACAATTACCCCTCCTTCACTAGAGTCCACAAGACGAACTCCCAAGTGAGCCAAACTACCCATATATTTCCGGCTAAGAGCTTTATCCACAACATTGGCCTTTCCCGGATGATATAGAATATCAATGTCGTAGTCCTTGAGTAACTCAAGCCATCTTCTCTGCCTCAGATTCAATTCTTTCTGCTTGAAAATATATTGAATGCTTTTATGGTCCGTGAATATATCAACATGGACCCCATATAAATAATGACGCCAAATTTTCAATGCAAATACCACCGCCACAAGTTCTAAATCATGTGTTGGATAGTTCTTTTCATGATTCTTTAGTTGCCTAGAAGCATAAGCTATCACCTTCCCATGTTGCATTAATACACACCCAAGCCCGATTCTTGAAGCATCACAATATACCACAAATCCATCTATACCCTCCGGTAGAGTCAACACCAACGTCGTAGTCAATCTTGTTTTCCATTCCTGGAAACTCTTTTCACAAGCATCTGACCATTGAAACTTAATTACCTTCTGCGTCAATTTAGTCAATGGAGAGGAAAGAGTAGAAAACCCCTCAATAAACTTTCTGTACTATCCAGCTAAGCCTAAGAAACTGTGAATATCTATTGGAGTTGTAGGCCTCGACCAATTCTTCACAACCGCAATTTTTCTGAGAATCAACCTTAATCCCCTCTCTAGAGACTACATGACCCAAGAATGTGACAGACTCGAGCCAAAATGCACATTTCAAAAATTTCGCATACAACTGGTGTTGATACAGAGTCTGCAACACTGCACTGAGGTGACCGACATGGTCCTCTGATTGCGTGAATATACAAGAATATCGTCAATAAACATTATCACAAAAGAATCGAGGAATGTCTTGAAAGCGCAATTCATAAGATCCATGAAAGCTTCTGGGGCGTTTGTCAGCCCAAAAGACATCACCAAAAATTCAAAATTCCCATACCGGGTTCTAAAAGCTATTTTCGGAATATACCGCTCCCTGATCTTCAATTGGTGATACCCGGATCTTAAATCAATCTTGGAGAAGTACCTGGCACCTTGCAATTGATCAAACAAATCATCTATCCTTGGCAGTGGGTACTTATTCTTGATTGTGACCTTATTAAGTTGCCGATAGTCAATACACATTCTCAGTGACCCATCTTTCTTTCTTACAAAAAGGACTGGTGCGGCCCAAGGCGACACACTTGGCCGGATAAAATCCTTTTCTAACAAATCTCTCAATTGTTCCTTTAGCTCTTTCAATTCTGCCGGTGCCATTCTGTAGGGTGGAATAGATACAGGATGTGTGTATGGCACAACATCAATCCCAAAATCAATCTCCCTATCTGGTGGGATCCCATGGAGTTCATCCGGAAAGACTCCCAAAAATTCATTCACAACAGGCACAGACTCAAGTGTAGGTGCCTCAACATCGGTGTCTGTAACCCGGACCAAATGGTAAATACATCCCTTGTTGATCATTTTCGTGGCCTTAAGGTAAGAAATAAACATGCCCTTCGACACTACATCATCACCCTTCCACTCAATAACTGGCTCATTTGGAAATTCGAACCTAACAGTTATGGTTCGGCAATGGAGCTTGGCAAAACATGAATAAAGCCAATCCATCCCCATTATCGCATCAAAATCGACCATTCTTAATTCAATAAGATCGGCCACGGTGCCCCGATCACGTAACGTGACAACACAATCCTTATAAACCTGTGCGACCAAAATAGGATCACCAACCGGAGTAGATACAGAGAACGGCTCATGAAGTTATTCTGGTTCTATCCTAAATTCCATAGCAATATAAGGAGTGACATATGACAAAGTGGAACCGGGATCAATAAGAGCATATACCTCATGATATTAGACAGTCAATATATTTGTGACAACATCTGGAGAAGCCTCTGATTCCCGACATCTCCGCATAGCATAAAATCTGCTGGGTCCTCCCGAATTCTGTGCACCACCCCTAGCTGCACCATGCCCTGCGGGCACTGGGGTGCCTCGAGCTGGAGGTGCTGTGGATGTAGTAGCTGCAGAATTAGCTGGCCGTGCCACACCTCTGCCCATATTTTGGCGGGACGAGCGACAATCTCTCTAAATGTGACCCCTCACACCACACCCATAGCATACTGGTAGGTCCATGAAGCAGGACCCAAAGTGCATCCTCCCACACTTAGGGCATGGAAACCTCCGCTGCTGAAACCTTCTGTCGGGCCGACCTGCTGGTAGGTTCCCCTGTTTCCCTGACTGGGTCCAGATGACTGTGCACCCATCGAAGACTGGGCGAATGATTGGGATGGTCCTATTGACACTCCCTTAAACGCCGACCTACAACCACCACCACCGGGCCTTGCTGCTACTCTGACGCTCTATTCTATTCTTCAATTTGCGGGTGTCTGTGGCTTGAGCAAATGCCACCATCTTACCGTAGTTCATTGATAATAAAGGGGCTAAGGCCCTATACAAACCGGCGCACTCTAGCCTTCATAGTGGGCAACATATGAATAGCATTCTTGGACAGGCGCGCAAATTCCATATGGTACTCCCACACATTCATACTACCCTGCTTCAGACTTTCAAACTCCGCAGCACGGGCTGCCTTAGTTTAGGCAGGCAAGAAATGATCCATAAAGGCGTCTGTGAATTCACCCCGTCTTACCGGAGGGCTTTCCTCCCCACAAGATTCCTCCGACAACTCAAACCAAGAATAGGCCATCCCTTTTAGGCTAGGTCAATTCTACTTCCTCCGTCCCTATCGCATGCATAACCCGGAGAGTTTTGTGCATCTCATCAATGAAGTCCTGGGGGTCCTCCTCGGGATTAGTACCCGTAAACACTAGAGGATCTAACTGAAAAAACTTGTTCATCTTGGAACTAGCAGATTCCCCTTGATGACTGGAAGAAGTAGGCCCAACACTCAATCTCTGGGCCTGAGAAGCCACTATCTGTGTCAACATTTGTATGGCTCCCCTAATATCAATATCAGACACACCAGAATCGGGAACTGGAGCTGGAGGTGGAACTGGAATATCAGTTAGAGGAACTGTTGCACCTTATGTAGGTGTAGGGACAGGTGCGGTCTGATCAGTTGTAGTAGAGTCAGGCAGTGTATTAACTGGAGGAATATTCTCAGTCCTTGGGTGCTCACCCGCATCATCAATTATAGGGTCAACTGTCACTCCTGGGGTGACATTGGCTCTTTGGCATGTTCTTGCCTTCTTCTTAGGTGCCATGTACTGAAAATTAGAGCAACACAGGAGTTAAAGGAGGAACAATCTTACAACCAGCTTTATCGCACGATCAAGAACATGAAAGAAGGGTATTATTCCTAAATGCCCATGTAGCATCCTAATTATAGATGTGGTCGACAACACACCGATAATAAGGACTCCACTAGACATGGCTCCGAGTCATCCAAGGATACTTTAAAACCTTAGGCTCTGATATCAAGTTTGTCATGCCCCAAAACCGAGGAGCGCGACCGGCGCTCAACCATGTGAACCCGGCCGAGCAAGCCTATTAGATGTCCTTCTACCTAAACTAATTCATGAATAGTGAGAATATATATGTTTTCGTTAATTAAAAAATAATGTGATCATGTCTACAATACCAATTTCTTACCATCAGTTACTTTATTTTAAAGTCTCAATTCCAAACACATTTTTTTTAATTTGAAGTGGAAATAGTAATTCAAGCACAACACACGAGTCTGACTTCCCCAGCACCATTATACAACCCACACTATGTCTACGGAGCCTCTATAGGTAAAGAAGAATATAATGATAATGACGACAATAAGGCCACGTCTATACCTAAAACAGAATTCACAAAGTACAAAAGATTCATGACCCCAGAATGAAATGGGGCTCACCAAGTCAGCTGTGAAGAAGGTGAACTGCTATCACTGATCAATATCTCTTGATGTGGAACCACCTGAAACCCTTGAAAGATGTAGCGCCCTCGGCAAAAAGGACGCTAGTATTGTCAAATAACACTAGTATGTACAACTAAACACCAATTTAAGAATTCAGAAATACAAGATGAATATGAGGAACCAATGCGGCAATAGTAAAATATAGATAACTGTTTAAAATAGAGCAAGCTTATTAAGAGCTATCAATAACATTTATAGGATTTAAGATGAGATCCTCTGTAACCATCTTCACACAAAGTGGCCCCGCCGCCTCACCCAATATATGCAGGTGGAGGTGTAAGTCCAATACCACAACTCTACTCAAGCGGTCCTGCCGCCTCATCCCAATGTATGCGGGTGGATGTATAACCACAATACCAAGAACTAACACAAAGCGGCTATGCCGCCTCACCCCAATGTATGCGGGTGGAATTGAATCAACAATACCAATACCAACATACATAGCGGCTATGCCGCCTCACCCCAATGTATGCGGGTGGAAATGCATCAACGATACCAATACCAACACAAAGCGGATATGTCGCCTCACCCCAATATATGCAGGTGGGGGTGCCACAATAATACCGAACTATACACAAAGCGATCGTACCACCTCACCCCAATGTATGTGGGTGGAGGTATAGTCCCACAATACCATAATCCCTACACAAAGCGATCATGCCGCCTCACCCCAATATATGCGGGTGGAGGTGTATCAAAATCCCAATCTCTACACAACTTGGCATAATAACTTGCACATAAATCACGACTTGAAATTATAACATGTGGATACACAATCCATAGTTTGAAACACATCCTCAATTTATAATGCAATATGATAAGAGTATTTGGAACACAATTTGAACATATATCTTTATCACAAAACGTATCGGAATACTCGGTTTGTAATCAACATCTTGGAACATACAAGGATAATGGGAATTCCAATTCTTAAAGAAGAGTTTAGCCAGCATACCTCACTTGAGCTTCCTTACACTCTAAATGTTCTGGAATTCTTAGCAACTTCAATCTATTGTAGAAATATAACAAATTGAACCAAAATTAGGAAGACGATTATGGTTCTAGCTCATTTGAGCATTTTATCAAACACTAGGTGTGCATTAAGGTTTCAAAGTCCTTTTTTGGAGGATTCCATCATCCCACAACCCAATCTTTACCATGTTTAATTCAACAATCGTCCTACACCCCTTGATATCACATGCATGTAAACTAAATAACTCTCATGCCCAAAAATTATCTTGCTAATTACCCATTTTTAGATAATTTCGAAATTAGGGTTTAGGGTGTAGAATCTTACCTCTAGGATGAAGACCTAGTGAGTGTCCCTTCTTAATCTTCCAAATATTGAGCAAGAATTGAAGAACAATTATTGAAGAACACCTTCTCACTCTAGGGCACTCTCTCTCACTCTAAAATATCAGATTATAGCTCAAAAATGACCCAAAACGTGTATTTAACGAAATAGGGTCGAGTCTTAAAAACTCAAAAATGGAGCTCCGAAACAAGGTATGCGATCGCATAACCGATATGCGGGCTGCATACCGGTCGCATAATTGGTTACAAAATAGCCAAAAGAACTGTTTGTGTCTGCAGTCCGCATAACGGTTATCCGGTCGCATAATGCACCGCATAACATTTATGCGGTCGCATAGTCGACAGCATAACTGCTTCTAGAATGGCCCTCTCCTTCTCACTTCTACGGCCATTATGCGGCCCGCAGAGTTATTATGTGGTCGCATAATGGACCGCATAAACACACACGTAAACCTAGTCTGAAACCATGAAACATTATTTTCTTTGCAAATTTTACTAGGCCTTACACTTAAGTACTTTGAAATGTTTCCGGGGTGTTACAGATACATCTTCTTACCACCTGGATGAATGGAATACCGTGAACTATGTGCCTCTTCTAGAATCCTCTCCCTCAGGTCATTGAAAGAACCACATAGGCGACCCTGGAGTCGTAGAACACCATCCTCACCAATAGAAACCTCCTTGGCACTACCCTGTAGTACAATCTCTCTGAGAACCAACAAGTGCAGATCGTCAAACTGTTGAGCCTTGATCTGCTCCAATAGTGAAGATTGGGCAACGACGCATGCATGAACTTGGCTGGGCTTTGAAATATCCAACCTCACAAGTCTGTTAGCCAAGGACTGAATGTCCAAGGCTAGTGGCCTCTCCTCTGCTGAAATGAATGCCAAACTAGCCATACTCTCTGCCTTCCTGCTCAAGGAATCCGCGACTACATTCGCCTTGCCGGGATGATAAAGAATGGCGATGTCATAATCCTTCACTAACTCAAGCCATCTATGCAGCCTCAAAGTGAGGTCCCTCTGCTTGGACAAATGTCGAAAACTGCAATGATCTGTGTAAGCCTCACAGGACACCCCATATAGATAATGCCTCCAGATCTTAAGAGCATAAGCAATCGCGACCAACTCCATATCGTGCACAGGATAATGCTTCTCGTAGGGCTTCAGCTATCATGAAGCATATACAATAACTCGCCCCTCCTTCATCAATACACAATCCAAGACAACGCGTGAAGCATCATAATACACGGTATACATCCCCGAACCGTGGTCAAAGCTGTCTTGAGCTTCTGAAAGCTCGCCTCACAATCATCGGACCAATGAAACTGAGCACCCTTCTAGGTCAATCTAGTCAAAGGTGCTGCGATGGATGAGAAACCCTCCACGAATCGGAAATAATAACCTATTAACCCCAAGAAACTCCTGATCTCGGTCGCTAAAGTGGGATGAGGCCAACTCTAAACTGCCTCAATCTTCTTGGGATCCACCTTAATACCCTCGCCTGACACCACATGCCCCAAGAAAGCCACAGAACCTAACCAAAACTCACAGTTGGAGAACTTAGCATATAGTTTCTACTCCCGCAAGGGCTGAAGCACCACTCTTAAATGTTGCTCGTGCTCCTCCATGCTACGTGAATAAATCAAGATGTCATCAATGAATACAATAACAAAGTAATCGATATAAGAACAAAACACCCTATTCATCAAATCCATAAACGCCGCTGGGGCATTAGTCAAGCCGAAGGACATCACTAGAAACTCATAATGGCCATATCTAGTACGGAAAGCAGTCTTCGGAACATTTGAGTCCCGAATCTTTGACTGATGGTACCCCGATCTCAATTCAATCTTAGAAAACACCTTAGCACCCTACAACTGGTCAAATAAATTATCAATACGCAGCAACGGGATGGTGACTTTGTTCAACTAGCGGTAATCAATGCACATCTGCATAGTCCCATCTTTCTTCTTCACAAATAATACTGGTGCACCCCAATGTGATACACTCGGCCGGACGAATCCCTTTGCTAGCAACTCTTCAAGTTTTCCTTCAACACCTTCAACTCTTTTAGAGCCATACGGTACGATGGAATAGATATAGGCTGGGTACCTAGAGCTAAGTCGATGCATAAATCAATATCAGAATCTGGTGGCATGCCTGGAAGGTCAGAAGGAAACACATCGGCGAACTCTCGGACTACTAGCACCGAATCAATCGTCAGAGACTCCAACCTTGGCAACTCTGGCATCACTAAGGTAATAGTCATGGCATGGCAGTCAAGGATGGCATGATATGGAGATACCCAGTCAATGCACAGGATGACCTTAAAATCGGTCATATCAAGCAACAGAAGATCCGCCCTAGTCTCGTATCCACATAATGTAACCACACAAGACCGATAGATCTGATCCACAACAAACGAATCACCCATAGGAGTGGACACATAAATAGGAGTACCCAAGGACTCACGAGGAATATCCAGAAAATGAGCAAACGGGGATGACACATACGAATAGGTAGATCCTGGAACAAATAATACTGAAGCATCCCTACCCCAGATAGATATAATGCATATGATCACTGCATCTGAGGCCACTACATCTGGTCTCATCGAAAACGCATAAAACCTGGCTGGAGCGCCACCTAGCTGGCCTCCGCCTACCTGACCTCCACCTCTAGGACAACATCTACCCACTTGCCCTCCACCTCTGGGCGGCCACTACGGCTACTGCAGCTGTAATCATGAGTTGCTGGCCCTGTTGCACTTCCTTGCCCCGAAGCCTGGGGCAATATCTCCGAACATGACTAAGATCCTCGTACTCAAAACAACCTCTTGGTGCGGTGACCTGCTGCCCGAAGTCTGACCCTGATGGCCTGAATACCCACTTGAAGAACTCTGAATAATTGGTGGGCGATATGACCTCACTGTCATCACAGTAAAGTAAGCACTAGAGGAACCCCTGATGACCAGAATAACCACGGGAAGAACCCTGGATAGCTGGCGGGCAGTAAGAACTCTCCGGCATATAACTAAAATAGGGCCTCACTCGAGCACCTCGGGGAGGCGGTGGTGCTGAATATGGGGACCTGCTGGGCTGGCCCCTCCCAAAATGACCTCTGCCCCCAGGTGGATCACCTTTGAACTCTGCAGAAAAACAATACCTCTTATCCCGCTGCATCTGCTCTCTACACCCTCTACCGGTAACCCTCAATCTTGCGGGCAATCTCTCGAGCCATACTAGCCTGAATACCTGAGTGCAACCCTGCAACAAACCTCCGCACTCGCTCCGCCTCAGTTGGGAGTATCATAAATGCATGGCGAGACAGCTCGGAGAATCTCACTTCATAATCGTTCACAGACATCTAACCTTGTTGAAGCTGCTCAAACTGAAACCGTAGCTCTTCCCTCTGAGAGGTAGGAAGGTACCTATCCAACAATAGGCGTGTGAACAGGTCCCATGTAATGGGAGGAGAATCTGCTGGTCTACCAAAAAGATAAGACTGCCACCACCTACCGCTGCCCTCCAACTGAAAGGTAGTGAAATCCACTCCGTGAGACTCCAATGTCCTCATGTTGTGTAGTCCGTCCCTGCACCTATCAATAAAGTCTTGAGCATCCTCATGCCGCTCACCCCCAAAGACCGGAGGGTGAAGCCTAGTCCATCTTTCCAAAAGCTTCAGCGGCTTGCCGGTCGCAGCTAGTCTAGGCTCAGGTACAACTGTTGTAACTGGGTGAGCTCCGCCCAAGGGAAGAGTGCTCGGGGTATGATATACAGCGGCTGCATGCCCAGGAGCCTGAGCAGTAGGGGTCTGTGCTCCCCTCTCCCTCTTGAAAGGTGGTCGGGTCTGCCGAAAGTAAACCGGCATGGGTCATAGAATCCATGAACCGTTGCATACGGCCCATGACGTCTTGGAAGCCCGGTGCTGTCATGAAATCGGCCGGGGATGGCTCTGCTGCGGGCATCTCATCCTGCTCCTCAACTATAGTATCCTCCACTGGATCCACGGGGGGTGCAACTGGGGCAACTCTGGGACGTCCTCGCCCCCAACCTCGGGTCGGTTCCCTCCCCTGGTCTCTGCTTCGACCTCTAGCAATAGGGGGAGCAGCCTCTCTCAGGTCTGGAACATTTAATGTGCACGTTCTCACTATTTATGAGAGAATAAGAGGAAGAAACTTAATATACCATGAACTGCACGATAGGGAATAAACAGTAGTAGCTTCCTAAAATCCTATAGCCTCTCGAAGATAAGTACGGGCGTCTCCGCACCGATTCGAAAGATTCTATTAGACCTACCCATAACTTGTGAGACCTACGTGAACGTAGTGCTCTGATACCATATTGTCACGGCCCAATTTCCTATCAGGCCGTGATGGCATCCAGCGCTGCTACTAGACAAGCCAACAATGAATAACTTAATAGTTTCCCATCTTAACGAATTTCCCACGTAGTGATTTTTCCTTTATTTAAAAAAACATTAATGAAAACTGATTTAAATTAATAGATGAAAACAACGAGAAACATTAATAACCTTAAGAACAAAACCCAAAAACAATCACAAGTCTACTAATACTTGCCAAGATCTAGTTCCATAAGTATATGGGCAACATAGTAGAATATACAAAAGATGTCTATCCTACTGTCTGAAAAGGAATAGACAAAAAATAAAATAAAAGAGAGACACCGGCATACTGCTGAATGGCTTGGAAGGGCAGCTCACCGTGGAATCTCGAACCCAGATCAAGAATGTGCACCAGATGGGTATCCAGATGCACCTGCCTCAGATCATGCACAGTTAAGTGCAGAAGTGTAGCGTGAGTACATTAAACAATATGTACCCAGTAAGTATCCAGTCTAACCTTGAAGTAGTAGTGACGAAGGGTCGACTCGACACTTACTAAGGCTAATAATAATAAGTCAAAATCACAACTAAACATGGAGTACAATAAATATACTAAAACTCAACAACAAGAGATGATAATTATCCTTTTTACAATTGTTAATCCCGAGAGTTAACATGCGCAAATAATGCCGAGGTCGTACGGCCCGAACCAACACAATAATATTTAAAATGTGCACTGCCGAGGGTCGAACGACGCGAACCATAGATGAATGTATTTAATCTGCCGAGGCGCTCGGCCCGCTCCACAATAGAAAACACTTAAAGAAACACAAATTTTTCAATAACAGTCAAGTGTTCCATTTATAACCTCAAATGAGTGAAAACTTATCCTTTTGGAATTCTTTTAATATTTATGGAATTAGATTTAAGTAATCCAACTGACAAGTAAAGGCGCCATTAGTTCAAGTATAGTATGATAGGGGTCCTAGACTACCCGGACTTAGCATAAATAGTAGCTACGCACAGACTCTCGTCACTTCGTACATACGTAGCCCCTCCCACAAATAGTCACATGCATTACTTAATTTGCCTATGGGGAAATTTCCCTCTTACAAGGTTAGAAAGGAGACTTACCGCGTCTCAAGGCTCACTTCTCGACTCAAGAACGTGCTCAAACCTCCAAATTTTGTGCCCAACGACTCAAAACTAGACAAACATTATATATATTACTTAATCTATACTCCCTATAACTGGTCAAATAAATCATCAATATGCGGCAATGGGTACTTGTTCTTAATGGTGACATTTTTCAACTGGCGGTAATCAATGCACGTCCGCATAGTCCCATCTTTTTTCTACACAAATAATACTGGTGCACCCCAAGGTGATATACTCGGCCTGACGAACCCCGTTTGTAGCAACTCCTAGAGTTGTTCCTTCAACTCCTTCAACCTTATCGGAGCCATACGGTACGATAGAATAGATATAGGCTGGGTATCTCGAGCCAAGTCGATACAAAAATCAATATCACGATCTGGTGGCATGCCTGGATGTTCAGAAGGAAACACATCGGTGAACTCCCGGACTACTGGCATAGAATCAATCATCGGAGACTCCGCGGTAGAATCCCGAACATAGGCTAGATAAGCCAAGCAACCCTTATCGACCATGTATCGAGCCTTTATAAAAGATATGACACGACTAGATGTACTGACAGATGAACTCTTCCACTCCAACCTTGGCAACTCTGGCAAGGTAACAGTCATGGCATGGCAGTCAAGGATGGCGTGATATGGAGATAGCCAGTCCATGCCCAGGATGAACCTGGCTGGAGCGCCACCTGACTGGCCTCCACCTACCTGACCTCCACCTCTGGGCGGTCGGACGGCCGGTGCAGCTACTGGACCAATAATCATGGGCTGCTGGCCCTGCTGCGCTGCCTTGCCATGAAGCCTGGGGCAATATCTCCGCACATGACTAAAATCCCCGCACTCAAAACAACCTCTCGGTGCGGTGACCTGCTGCCCCGAAGTCTGTCCCTGATTGCCTGAATACCAACCGGAAGAACTCTGAATAGTTGGAGGGCGATATGAACTCTCTGGTACGGCACTGAAGTAAGCACTAGAAGAACCCTGATGACCGGAATACCCGCGGGAAGAACCCTTGATAGCTGGCGGGCGGTAAGAACTCTCCGGCATAGCACTAAAATAAGGCCTTGCTGGAGCACCTCGAGGAGGTGGTGGTGCTAAATACGAGGGCTTGCTAGGTTGGAACCTCCAAAAATGACCTCTACCCCTAAGTGGGGCACCTCCAAACTCTCCAGAAAAATGATACCTCTTGTCCCACTGCATCTACTCTCTATCCCTCTGCCGGTAACCCTCACTCCTGCGAGCAATCTCCACTACTAACTGATAGGGAGTCCCCATATCAACCTCCCGAGCCATACTATCCGAAATACCTGAGTGCAACCCCGCAACAAACCTTCGCACTCGCTCCGCCTCAGTAGGGAATATAATAAGCGCATGGCAAGACAGCTCGGAGAATCTCGCCTCATAATCGGTCACGGACATCTGACCCACTGAAGATGCTCAAATTGAAACCATAGCACATCCCTCTGAGAGGTAGGAAGGTACCTATCCAATAATAGGCGTGTGAACTGGTCCCAAGTCATGGGAGGAGAATCCGCTGGACTTCCAAGAAGATAAGACTGCCACCACCTATGTGCGCTGCCCTCCAACTGAAAGGTAGTGAAATCCACTTTGTGAGACTCCAATATCCTCATGTTATGCAGTCTGTCCATGCACCTATCAATAAAGTCCTGAGTATCCTCATGCCGCTCACCCCCAAAGACTAGAGGGTGAAGCCTAGTCCATTTGTCCATAAGCTTATGCGGTTCGCCAGTCGCAGCTAGTCTAGGCTCAGGTATAACTGTTGTAACTGGCTAGGCTCCCCCCACGGGAAGAGTGCCCGGGGTATGATATATAGCGGCTGCATGCCCAGGAGCCTGAGCGATAGGGGTCTGTGCTCCCCCTCCCGCATGAGAGGTGGCCGGGTCTGCTGGAAATAAACCGGCCTGGGTCATAAAATCCATGAACCGTAGCATACGACCCATGACCTCCTGGAAGCCTGGTGCTGTCATGAAATAGGCCGGGGCTGGCTCTATTACGGCTATCGCATCCTACTCCTAAACTATAGGATCCTCCACTAGATCCGCCAACGGTGCAACTAGGGTAACTCTGGGACGTCCTCACCCCTACCTCGAGCTGACGCCCTCCCCTGGCCTCTACCTCGGCCTCTAGCAACAGGGGGAGCAGCCCCTCCCGGGTATGGAACGCCTGCTGCGCACATTCTCACAATCTGTGAGAGAATAAGAGGAAGAAACTTAGTATACCTCAAGTGCACGATAGGAAATAAACAAGAGTAGTTTCCTAACATCCTATGGCCTCTCTAAGATAGGTACGGACGTCTCTGCACCAATCTGCAAGACTCTATTAGACCTGCCCATAACTTGTGAGACCTACATGAACCTACTGCTCTGATACCATGTTGTCATGACCCAATTTTATACCAGGCTGTGATGGCATCCAACACCATTGCTAAACAAGCCAACAATGAATAACTTAATAGTTTCCCATCTTAACGAATTTCCCACGCAGTTATTTTTCCTTTATTTAAAAAAAACATTAATGAAAACTGATTTAAATTAATAGATGAAAACAGTGAGAAATATTAATAACCTTAAGAACAAAACCCAAAAAAATCACAAGTTTACTAATACGTGCCAAGATCTAGTGTCACAAGTATATGGGCAACCTAGTAGAATATACAAAATATGTCTATCCTACTGTCTGAAAAGGAATAGATAGAAACACAATAAAAGAGAGACTCCAACCTGCTGTTGAACGGCTCGGAAGGGCAGCTCACCGTGGAATCTCGAACCCAGATCAAGAATGCACGCTGGATGGGTATCCAGATGCATCTGCCTCAGATCATGCATAGTTAAGTGCAGAAGTGTAGCGTGAGTACATTAAATAATATGTACCAAGTAAGTATCCAGTCTAACCTCGAAGAAGTAGTGACGAGGGGTCGACTTTACACTTACTAAGGCTAATGATAATAAGTAAAAATCACAACTAAACATGGATTACAATAAATATACTAAAACTCAACAACAAGAGATGATAAATATCCTTTTTACAATTGTTAATCCCAAGAGTTAACATGGGCAAATAATGTCGAGGTCGTATGGCCCGAACCAACACAATAATATTTAAAATGTGCACTGCCGATGGTCGAACGGCATGAACCATAGATGCATCTATTTAATCTTCTGAGGTGCTCGGCCCGCTCCACAATAGAAAATACTTAAAGAAACACAAGTGTTTCAATAACAGTCAAGTGTTCTAATTATAGCCTCAAATGAGTGAAAACTTATCCTTTTGGAATTCATTTACAATTTATGGAATTATGATTTAAATAATCTAATTGACAAGTAAAGGCGCAATTAGTTCAAGTATAGCATGATAGGGGTCCTAGACTACCTGGACATACCATAAATAGTAGCTACGCACGGACTCCCGTCACTTCGTACGTACGTATCCCCCTACAAATAGTCACATATATTATTTAATTCGCCTATGGGGAAATATCCCACTTACAAGGTTAGAAAGGAGACTTACGTCGTCTCACCGCTCACTTCCCTACTCAAGAACGTGCTCAAACCTCCAAATTTGGTGCCCAACGACTCTAAACTAAACAAACATTATATACATTAATCAATCTATTCTCAAAAGTTCATATACCCACTATTAAAATGATTACCCAACCCAAAATGCAAGATTCCTAAAATTTACCCCCGGATCCACATGCCCGGATTCCGGAGTTCTATAACCATTTTCGTGGTCAAATCTCAATTTTACCCAAAACATAGGTTTTCATCTAAATCCTTGATTTCACCAATTTTTACATGTTAATATACCCATATTCTATATATTTACCTCATGTTGTGTTGAAATTACTTACCTCAAAGTGCTAGGTGAAAACCCTCTTCTAAAAGCTCCAAAAACCGACCAAGAGATGAAAGAAAATGAACTAAATGATCTAAGTCCCGCATTTAATAAGTTGTGCACTGGTCTTAGATGTCGCATTTGCGACATCTGGTTTGCAAATGCGATGGTCGCAAATACAACAAACACATCGCAAATGCGAACATGGGCTCCCTCTGCAAGGGTCGCAAATGTGACAAAGGGGTCGCAGATGCGATCAAAGAGCTGCAAATGCGAACACTGCCCAGCTGAGGCTTCTTCGCAATTGCGAAGCCTTCCTAGAAAATGCGATGTTCACAAATGATAACAAATTCTTGCACTTGCGAGACCTGCAACAGCTGCCAAGAAACACCAGAAATCTGGAGTGTTTTCAACTCCTATCATACGTCCGAAACTCCCCCGAGCCCACGGGGCTCCTCACCAACAACCCATATAAGTCTAATAACCGCATACAAGCTTGCTCGAGTGGTCAAAACACTTAAATAACATCAAAAACCACGAATCGGATGCCAAAACACATGGATTGACTCATGAACTTAGAAACTTTTGAAAAGACTTCCGCTCGTCTGATTCCTATCAAATCAACTCAGAATGACACCACATTTTGCGTGCAAGTCTTAAATCATATTGCGTAACTATTTCTGGTCTCGGAATTTCATTTGGACCTCGATGTCACCAAAGCCCGGTCAAACCAAATTTAAGGAATCTTTTAAACCTTCAAAAAACTAAGTTTCACTATTAGGTGCTGAAACGCTCCCGGATCATCCAAAATCCGATCCGAGCATACGCCCAAGTCTGAAATCATCATACGAATCTATGGGAACCGTCAAATCTTGATACTGAGGTCGTTTACTCAAAATATTGACCGAAGTCAAACTTAGCCTTTTAAGGCCAACTTAAGGAACCAAGTGTTCCGATTTCAACCCGAACCCTTTAAAATCTTAAATCAACCATCCCCGCAAGTTATAAAATAGTAAAAGCACATACAGGCAGTCTTATGCAGGAGAACAGGGTTCTAGAAAGCAAAACGACCGGTCCGGTCATTACACAAAATCTACAGTATAATCAATAGGTGAAATAAAAGAGGAATTTGATCTAGTTAATCTAGATGAATAACTGATATTATCAGTTTGATCGGGTTCATTGAACCAGAGCTTCTATGAAGCTTTCAGGTAGGCCTTTTAAAGTAAGTGGATTGAAGGCAACTTGTATTAGACCGATATGCAAGAATCTGTGGGTTTCCCTATAAGGGGCTAAATTATTTTCAGATAATAATCTAAAAGTAGCATGATCACTATCTACTGTGATAGTCTCTTCAGTAGTTCCGAGTACTTGTTTTAAACCTAATTTTTCAAAGGTACCTAGTTGGTATATAACCTTAGGTTGGATTCTAAGAATAGTTCATTTATTAAGTAGATCTAATTGTTGGGGAATATCTTACTCTTCTTTTCTACTATTTTTAATAGTAGTTTGCTTCCTAATGATATTTATTAGAGAAAACTGTGTTGAACTTAGCACCTATTTCTATTATCACATGGCTCTAATACCAAGTTAAGACTGGATCGCTTCAATGGAACTGTAGGATATCATTTTACTGAGACACCAGTGTTCTCAAACCACAGTCCTGTAAAGCAAAACTTAAACCACCGTCCTCCTCATGACTCTCTCAACGCTCACCTGGCTAATACGAGTCTTAAGGACCACCGGTTATGTTGCCGTAACCAAGGTTTACTGCCTGGACTGTTAGACTGCCTGGGCTCTATAGTCTCAACCTCAACACCATTGGGTGGTACAATATTAAATTAGTAACAAAACATACTTTAAGAATAGACTAGTATGCATAAGTTCAACACAACACTATTTAGCCTATCATTTAGGATATATAAATATCTTAATTATAAAAAAACTAAGTAAATTAAATAGTACCTAAGACCATCCGATTGTGGCCAAGTGACCTTTTCTGATTTTATTTCCAATACAAACTGAATACAAAAGTGTTTTTACAGAGTGAGTGAGAGAGAGAGAGAGTTCCCAAAAATATGGCTAACGAAAAGCCTGCCTCTAACTATGGATTTCAGATCCTTATATAATGGATCTCTAAAAAAAGGACAAAACAATATAGTAAAATTACCGACAAAATAATTAAATTATGTCGGACAACACTATTTACAAAGTTGATTCTTCTTTATCAGAAGGTCCCACTACTTTATTAAAGTCTTTTGTCTCTATTACTCCAATAACTCTGAGATGTGGGGTCTTGTGTCTTTAAGATTTTTCTTTTCCTTTATTGTTCTTGATGGGAGATTCTCCAGTGATTTTCTTGACTTGTTGTAGAAATCTTTCTACACTATCGAGGTCTACTTCTTCATTATCTTCAACCTCTTGAGATTCTGCTGTTATGAGTATGTCGTCTTCCATAGTATGACCCGTGGATGCCATAGAGATATCATCTGGTAGTTGTCTGGTTATTTGTCTGAAAGGACTTAAATTTTCCAGAGTCTTGATATTAGTCTCTTTTTGCATGTTATAATTATCAATCTTTTTTTTATATTATCCAAAATTTCCTGGCTATATAATTTTTCTTGCTGATCTTTTTGGAGTAATTGACTCAAAAACTTGGTATAAAAAATTATGTTTAGGCATGGGATCCCTTCTGCAGTATAACTAACTTCTACATCCCATTTCATTATCCAAGGGATAGAGAATTCTATAAAAAAAAAATATATATATATAGTAGCCATTCTTTTAAAGAAGATTTCTTCTTTCTGTAGATCAATTATCTTGGGAGACATATCTACCCATTCAGTATATAAACTCTTAAACTGTTCTGGAAGGATTTCCAATGATGGTCCATATAATATCTACCAATTACAGAACCAATTTGGGATCTCTTGTTCAAACATATTAGTATAAAGCTTTATGAACCAAAAATGCTTTTTATTAGCATTTTCATATAACAAGGCTTTATTAAAGCTTTCAACATAATCCCAATAATTAAATTTCACTGGGAGTTCTTGCTTAGGATGGGTATTTTAACATTCCTTGAATGTACTAAGCCCCCATTCATCTAAGGCTAGAATCCATTTTATGATAATTTTAGAGAAATGATAAATTCTATTTGTATTAGCGGGATAAAAGTGCTGAAATTCAGCTGAGCCTGTAGATGTTAGGACCAATTCATAATGGATCCTATACTTATATGTAAGTGCAACGATCCAACCGGTCGTTTTAAGCTCTAGCACGTCGTTCGTCTATTTGAGGCCCTGAGTAGCTTCAATTCAGGTATTATGACTTGTACGTGGGGTCGGAATTTAATTTCGAGAAGTTCGGAGTTGATTTGGAAATAAAATTCTACTTTCGAAAGACTTAAGTTGGAAGAATTGACTAAAGTGTGATTTTTGAGTAAACAACCTCGGAATCAGGATTTGAAGGTTCTAACAGGTTTGTATGATGATTTTGGACTTGGGCGTATGTCCGGATCGGGTTTTGAATGACCCGGGAGCGTTTCGATGCCTATTATGGAAGTTGTCATTTTGGAAGGATTTCCTAAATTTGGATGAAGTGCATTTCAATGTTATTGACATCCGTTTGGGATTCTAAGTATGGGAATTGCTCTGTATGGTAATTCTTGTATTGGGAGCGCGTCCAGATGTGAATTTGGAGGTCCGCAGGTCATTTTGGGTTCATTTGGCGAAAGTTAGAAATTTGAAGGTTTTTGAGAAGTTTGACAGGGAGTGGACTTTTTGATACCGGGTTCGGATTCCGATTCCAAAATTCAGAGTAGGTCTATAATATTGAATGTGACTTGTGTAACACCCTGGAAAATTTTAAAGTACTTAAGTGTAAGGCCTGGTAAAATTTGCAAAGAAAATAATATTTTATGGTACCAGACTAGGCTTACGCGTTTGAGGGTTATGGAAATTCTTCGCGGCGAGCTTGCGGGCCGCATAATGGCCGCAGAAGTGAGCAGGAGAAGGGCCAGTCCGGGGAAATTATGCGGTCGATTATGCGACCGCATAACTATTTTGCGGTGCATTATCCGATCGCATAACAGTTATGCAGACCGCATAGTGACCGCATACACAGACATATTTTTGGCTAACTTTGGACACCAATATGCGACCGATATGCGGTCGCATATGCGACCGCAGAATCTATTCCGGAGCTTCATTTTGGGGTTTTTAAAACCCGACCCTATTTCGTTAAATACACTCTTTGGATCATTTTTGAGCTATTATCTGACATTTTAGAGTGAGAGAGGGTGCCCTGGAGTGAGAAGGTATTCTCCAATAATTGTTCTTCAATTCTTGCCTATGTTTTGAAAGATTGAGAAGGGAAACTCACTAGGTCTTCATCCTAGAGGTAAGATTCTACACCATAACCCTCAATTTAGAATTTTATGTAGAAATGGATAATAAGCAAGATGATTTCTGGGCAAGAGGGTTGGTTATTTTATATGCATGTGTTATAAAAGGGTGTAGAAAGATTGTTGAGCTAAAAATGGTAAAGGCTGGGTTGTGGGATGATGGAATCCTCCATAAAAGGATCTTGAAACCTTAATGCACATCTAGCGTTTGATAAAATACTCAAATGAGCTAGAACCATGATCATCTTCCTAATTTTGGTTTAATTTGTATATTTCTATAATAGATTGAAGTTGCTAAAAAGTTTAGAACATTTAGAGTGTAAGGAAACTCAAGTGAGGTATGTTGGCTAAACTCTCCTCTTATAATTGAATCCCACGATATTCATATAAATTATGCAAGTTTCGAGTGATTCATTATGAAATTGGCTATTCCGAGTAAGATTGAGTTAAACGATATATGCCTAACAAGCATCACAAATGCTCTATTCATGTTATGTTATTAATTGAGGATGTGTTAAAATATGGGTTGTGCATTAATAATGTTTCGACTTTATGTCAAGTTCAAATGAAGGCTATTATGCCAAATTTTGTGAAATATCTATATGTGCATTAGACTCTAAATTGCTCACATGTGTACTACACACTTTGATTTTAATTGTGTTTGTTGTTGACAATGAGGATGATATTTGAAATTGATAATGTGAGCATGAAATACTGAATATGTCCAACGTGCTAAGAATGATCTTATAATTATGGCCACTAGTGCCAATGAAATGAAAAGATGTGAAAGCATAATGAAATACGATGATTGATATAAAAAGTTTGATGTCTTAAATAAGACGGCCTAGCCGATTGGGTTGTGATCGGATACCATGCCGCACACATGGTGGTGATTGTGCTGGAAATTGTAATTGAAATGGTAATTGTGGTTGATGTAAGTAATGAGATGGCCTAGCTGATCGGGTCGTGATCGGACCCGTGCTAAAGACGGTGGTATTGATATCGAGAGAAATTATGGTTGATATCTCTAATGAGATGGCCTAGCCGATCGGGTCGTGATCGGGCCCGTGCTGAGAGTACGGTGGTACTGGTTTTGTGAATAATGGTATTGTGGACAATGTTATATCAATACTAAAAATCTCCCAATGTGAGATATGGGAATTAATTTGAATATTGTCTTGATCCTAAATCGAGGTTTGATGTTAATAAAGGCTTTCATTGATATTATGATAATCTTGTTTGTATTAATTGTCATTCTATTGAGAGACTGTTTAGTTATACATACTAGTGCTATTCGACAGTATTAACGTCCCTTTTGCCGGGGGCGCTGCATATTTAAATGGATGCGGTGGTTCCACAATAGGAGATATTGATCAGTGATAGCAGTACACCTTCTTCCCAGCTGACTTTGTGAGCCCCACTTCATTTCGGGGTCATGTGTCTTTGGTACTTTGTGTATTCGGTTTGAGGTATAGCCGGGGCCTTGTTGCCGGTATTATCATTGTACTCTTCTTTATCTATAGAGGCTCCGTAGACATAGTGTGGGTTGTGTATAGGTGCTGGGGAAAGACAAACTATGTTATGTTATGGTTGTATTACTTGTCCATTTGAGACTTTAAAAAT
>AWOL01S0020797.1:48983-73787 GCA_000715115.1 Nicotiana otophora
AATTAGAAGAAGTGGCTCGGCTGGTAATGGTTGAATCAACATGGTTATGGCAGTGACCAGTTTCTCCAGCGTGAAGTTATGCATGTGGTTTGTGGTTGTACACTTGGGCTTGAGCGCCACCACAACTTGGTTGATTTGAGAGGTATTCGATTCATATGGATTTGTTGTGTAAAGGGATTTCCGGAAGATCTGTTAGCACATTTGCAATATACTTCGGAAATGTCAACTAACGCAAACAATCCATCCACCATTTTGGGTTACTCTAACCCCAGCCGAATCCTAATATCCGTCCTTCTCTTATACTGCTTCTGTTAGCTTCCATAGGGCATAAATGAGATGGGTGTGGCCAATTGTACATACCTTTGTTTCAATTTAAGGTTACTCAAAATGCTTATATTTCTCGGCTTGAATTGTAGATAATGTTCATCTCTACTAACTAGTACCTCGTACCCCTCTTCACCTTGCTTCTTTTACTTGTTGAAACTTGTACTTTCTGATTGTTTCATTGCTTTTTACCCTAAGAGTGGATAGGCATTCTTGCCTTAGGGATACTTATCAAGAAGCTTACACATCTTATATACATATGATCTACTGAATACCTCATATTTATCCATCATAAGCATGATGCCAAAAATTGAGTTCCTCCGACTCAACTTATCCACAACTATATCTCTTACCAACAGTCTTTCTGGCTGTAGGCATCGTCATATTATGAACAAGATAGAGTTTAGGGAATTGAGTTCTTGCAACTGAGCTCTACCACACGATCTAGAGTAAGAAGAAAGAGTGACAGTCCTAAATGCCCTGTAGCCTCCTGCTTATAAGTGTGGTGCACGACCCACCCATAAACAAGACTCTACTAGACACGGCTTGTAGACTCCCTAGGAAAGAACTGCTCTGATACCACTTTTGTCACGACCCAAACCAATGGACCGCTACAGGCACCCGGTGCCTTACTCAACCGAGTACCAACGTAGCGTATCTTTCTTATTACATCATCATATACACGTGACATACGGGCCTAATAGGCCAGCATGATCATTAATAAACTCAAAACATAGGCCGTACAACCTTTCATATACATGACATCTGTCTACAAGCCTCTAAGAATATATAATTGTCATAAAGGTCGGGACAGAGCCCTGCCATACCAAACAATACACATCTAAATCATACTGACCAAACAAGCAACTCCGGAGCAAATGGAGTGCACCGACATCTTCCGCTGAGCTGATCGCCTACTTGGAGGACTCTAGACCTGTCTATTGAGACCCGCGGACATGAAACGCAGCATCCCCAGGAAAAAGGGACATCAATACAAATAATATACCGAGTATGTAAGGAATGAAAACTAGTAAATAATAGACATGAGAGAAACATGGAGTAAAAAACTCGACATGTATGTCTGCATAGCTCTGTGAATCATTTTATTTTTATAATGTCATTCATATGCTTATAAATGTCATACCATGCATATATATATGCGTTCATAACATCATCAAGCCTCTGAGGGCATCCCATCATATCATTTCGGCTACTGTGGGCAAATTATCAACGTATACCAGCTGATCAGGTGGCGGTGCATATATAACGTCGTAACCTTTTCCCATATCCCATATACATATAATATACATATATACGCGTACATAACACTATCCGGTCATGGGTCAATGTACATGTATTACGTAGTCTTTCTATGAAAGATTGAAGCCACTTCACGTTACTAAGATAATATGGTATTTTTACTTGAAATGTTGTTGAAGATCCGTTTCTTAACAAATGAAAGTTAGAGAGGTCTTTATGATTTATATGGTGTGGGCCCCATGTCTAATGACTAAGCCACATAATAAACTTAAGTGTGACTCCTCTCAATTATAACTCAAGAGTCATTGAGTTGGCTTTAGCTTGCTGCCAAGCCCTCATTAATCACACAAGGATTTGTCCCCCTTAACAATTATCCAAATAATTATCCACAAAATTCAATTTATAAGTTAATCTCCCACTAAAAGAAATTCATAATTACCCAATTATCCACATAATTAAGAATTATCTCAAATTACTTAAAATACTACTCCCCTTTAACACACTTTATACACCTCACTATCATTGTCATGTGGTACCTTGAATGGCATTAGTCCATAAATACGGGTATTATAGCTCGGACCGTATTTATCCCAAAATGTCAAACTTCGACGAAACTCATTTTCTTCGATTCGCTTACCCTTTCACCTTCACGAATTTAATTATCACTTGTGTGAAATAGCGTAATACTTATAATCCCAAAATAATCTCATTCCCGAACTTACGTCGATTAACTTATGACGAAACTTTAACGTACGAAAATGCGGGATGTAACATCTCATTTTCGAGATTTCATTAATTTATTTATGGTGTACTTTCACGTACGAAAATATAGGGTGTAACAGCTACGTACGCACGAGGTGATGAGAGTCCGTGCGTAGCTACTATTATGCTTATGTCTCGGTAGTCTAGGACCCATATCATGTTGTACTTGCGATATTATGTCCTACTTGTTAATTTAATTGTTTAAAACACTTAGAAACTTGATACAGGAACTGTAAAAAAGTTGAACTTCATTTACTTGACCGTTAAATAAGAATTTGAAATTCTTGGAATATTTGCCCCTTAATAAATTTTGGATTGGTTGTTTAATGTGTTTTCTCTTTTGTGGAACGGGCCAAACGCCTCGGTAGTAGATAGATGCGTCTATGGTTCGTGTCGTTCGACCCTCGACAGTACACAGTTTAAATATTATGTTGGATCGGGCCGTATGACCTCGGCATGATTTGCGCATGATATATTTTTGGAATTGATAATAATTGATATTGTTTTCATTGGCCCGAGATACAAAAATGTTATATTACGAAAATAAATTTGGACATTTCTTATGAACAAAAGAATTGTTAACTTATTTCATGATAATGATCTTACAGCCGTTCTACGTAATACATGCTTAATTATATCATTGATATTTTATTTATGGCCCATTGTAAGTGTCGAAATCGACCCTTTGTCGCTACTTCTTTGAGGTTAGGTGGGATACTTACTGGGTACGCCTTCATTTACGTACTCATACTACACTTGGTGCACATTTTTGTGCAGGTGCATATATGTCTAAAGGCCTTGTGGGCGCAGAGGCGCGGTTATTGCGGGATTTTAGGTGAGCTGTATTCCATGATTTCGAGTCCGCAGCCAGCAAAGTCTCCTTCAGAGTATTTATATTTCTCCTGTCTGAATTTGGGTTGTCTTAATTTGAAATTGTTAAAAATATTATTATTTATTCTGTAAATTCCATCTTTTACTATTTAATTGACGAAAATATGATTTCAAAAATATTTAAATGAGAACCAAATTAAGTATTTATTTTTGGCTTGCCTGATAGCGGTGTTCGGCGCCGTCGCGACCTTTAATGGATTTTCGGTCGTGACAGTAAGGGTAGCATATGTAGTCGTATCAAAGTACCTGGCCATAAATTGCCAAGGATTGTCCTTCCATTTTAGGTCAGACTTTTCTAAAAGAGTTATTAACTATTTTTTCTCATTTCGGTTATAAACCTCAATAACCTCATGACTATCATCTGTCAAGGCCGATGAATATGATGGATTGTCATTATTACCTTGTTTGGATTTCATAAAATCCAGGAATTCTTTGTACATCGAGTGTTCAGTATGAATCCCAGATGTTTCTGCTATATTAGCAGCTATCAACTACTGGTTCCCAATATGGACAAGGATATTTCCCCTGCCATAGGAAGGTGTCCTTCCTCGTCCTCTTCCCCGAGGAGGCCTATAGACGGGTCTCAAATCCTGTCATAAAATCAAAAGAATTATTAATTAAAAAATTCTCTAGTAAGAAAATAAGGGAGGCTATTATCAGATCCATTTTTATAAATTATTTCAAAATCAAATGAAGCTAGCATGGTTTGCCATCTTGCAATTATCTATTTAGAAACATCATGTTTACAATCTTTACTAAAGATAAACTTTGCTGCTTGGCAATCAGTTTTTATTAAAAACTTCTGATTGTATAAATCAGTCTGAAACTTTAATACATATTTTACTCCGACAAGGATTTCCTTAGCCACAATAGCATAATTCTTTTGGGAATTATTTCATTTTTCCGAATAGAATTGAACAAGATATTCTTGTTTATCAATTGGAGAACATTATTTTAATATTCCACCAAATCCAATATCTGAGGCATTAGTTTCAACTACTTTTGCCCAACTTGGGTTAGCAAGTGTAAGACATGGAAGATTATTAATCTTCTGCTTAATTCGTCTGACTCACTTACTATGATCATCAATCTATGCTTTTGGATTCTTCTTTAACCTTTGATAAAGAATTGAAGTATCCTTAGCAAGAACTTTTATAAAAGGAGTAATGTAATTAAGACTTCCCAGAAACCTTTGGAGTTGAGTTTTATCAGTTACGACATCAGGGAATGTAGATGCAAACTCAATGCATCTTTGGATCAGAACTATTCTTCCATTTTGAATATTATGACCTAAGAATCTTATATTGGTCTGAAAAGGGGCCATCTTTGGTTTAGAAATGACAAAGCCATTTTGAATTATGATTTTTCTAAAAATATCCAAATGTTTAAAATGAATTTCAATTTTTTTTTGAAAATACTAAAATATTATCAATAAAAACAATTATAAAATTTGTATAAGGCACGAAGATATCATTCATTATTTTTTGAAATTCAGAAGGGAAAATTTTCAAACCAAAAGGCATGACATTCCATTCATATTGACCCATTGGGACATTAAAATTAGTTTTGTATTTATCTGACTTAGATATTTGAATCTGCCAATAACCAGATTTTAAATCAAATTATGAAAATATTATGCCATCATGCAATCTATCCAATAAATCTTTTCTATTAGAGATTGGATATCTAATTCACTTTAAAACTTTATTATGGGTCTTATAATTAATAACGAACCTTGGAAATCCTCGTTCCTTTTCAGCATACTTATTAACATAAAAAGCAGTACATGACCATTTAGACCTTGAAGGTCTTATAAGACCTTTATGCTGCAAAGAATCTATTTCTTTTTTGCATAATTTCAAATATTCTGAATTCATTTGGCAAGATCTTGCATTAGTAGGAATATTATCTTCCGAAAAGTCTTCTTCATAAGGAAGACTAATGAAGAATCTATGTACTTTTTTCTATTCCAAAATTGGTTTGGATGATCACCACATATTTGTAATGAAAAATAATTTTTCAAAAAATCAATTTTTTCTATAAGCTTTGGGTTTTGTCAATCTTCTGTAATAGTAAGACTACAAATTTTATTTTTTAAGAAATCTATTTGTCCATTTTTGTAGAGATATTCTCAGTTATTTCATTTAAAAATCTTTTAAATGGTTCAGTTATAAAATAAAAACTAATTTCTTTATTATTATAAGTTCCTATAAAATATTTGGCGTCCCATCTAGTAAAAGCAATTATATGATGGAAAAATGGGACTCCTAATAGGATCTCATGAGATATATCTTTGACCAAGACAAAAGTTTCAGCTATACAAACTTTTCCTTAGAAAATATAAGCTTTTGGTAATTTGTAAGAAATACTCATCTTATCACCACTAGCATTTCTTAATCTATGAGTAATTTTATAAAACTATTTGTAAGGTATTATTCCTTCCTTTAAACAATTTAAATCTGCATCACTATCAAATAAAGCAGTAAATTCTTTTTTGAAATTATAATCTATTAAAAGAGTAACTTTTATTAAAAACTTTTGAGTAGTAAATAGCTGATGTTTTTGTACAAACTCATTATCAGCCATATTGACTGCTCCTAGAAAATCACCTTTTGTCGCATCCCTAGAGGTACCATCATCAATATTATCCAAACCTTCTTCAGTAATATTATTGTTGGATTCCTGACTTATAGGAGCATGAGAATTTTCTAATCTAATAATTTTCTTGTCTAATGCTATATTTGAAGCCTTTATATCACGGCCTAAAATTTCACTAGCATGAGGAAAATGCATCTCTATGCATGTATGTCAAGTGTGCATGTCAATGCGATGTAACTCAGTGATAAAACCATGGGCATACTCTCAGAGTATCAATTCCCTCAGTCCTCTCAGTCACTCAGTCCTCCCAGTCACTTAGTCCTCATAGTCACTCAATCCTCACAATTGCTCCGCACTAGCACTCAGTAGGTACCTGTGCTCACTGGGGGTGTGAACAGACTCCGGAGGGGCTCCTTCAGCCCAAGAGCTATAATCGGCACGGACAACTCACGTGTTGTACGGACAACTCACGTTCTATAGTATCAATATCTGGATCCACACGGACAACTCACGTGCTATAGTATCAATATCTGGATCCACACGGACAACTCACGTGCTATAATGTCAATATTCAGATCCGCACGGATAACTCACGTGCTATAGTATCGATATTTGGATACGTACGGACAACTCACGTGCTATAGTATCGATATTTGGATACGTACGGACAACTCACATGCTGCATGGACAACTCACGTGCTATAGTATCAATATCTCAAAATCAGACCCTCAGCCTCACTCAATCATCAATCTCTCCAGTCTCTCGCTCTCAGAATGTCACGAAACTAGCCCAAAATGATGATATGATGTATCAATAAATAACAACAGAGATTGAGATATGATATGCAATGAATGAACATGACTGAGTATGAAATTGCAATGTAAGCAAATAACTGAACAGTAGTAATGACCTCAGTGGGTCCCAACAGGATAAGCATATAGTGTAGACATGATTTCTAACATGAATCACAGCTCGATAACTCTAGTACGTAGAGATTTCATGATTAGAGATATGTTCAGGTAACTACACAATACCACAGAAATAATAGAGTCACAGTTCACACGGTGCATGCCCACACGCCCGTCACCTAGCATGTGCATCACCTCAACACCAAACACATAATACGTATAATCAGGGTTCATACCCTCAGCTCCAAGTTTAGAATCATTACTTACCTCGAACAAGCCAAGACCAATATTGTCACGACCCAAAATCAATCGTCGTGATGGCGTCTATCATGGAACTAGGCCAGCCTCAACTCAACAACCCAACACCAACAACAATAAGTTCGAAAACGTTAACGAAAGCATTTAACATTAAAGAAAAACTGTTTAAAACATATGAAAATACCAAAATGATACAATCCAACCCAAAACCAGGGTGTCACAGAGTACATGATCATCTAGATCATAAATACAGTCTACTACAGTATCTAGAGATATAAACTGAAAGTACGATAAAGATAAAGAACGAGAGTCAAGGCCCCCGCAAACGCAGTGCAACTACCTTGATAGCCTCCAAAAGTCTAGGATCCTCAACCAGCAACCGCCGCTACGACCGGTATAGCCTGGATCTGCACACGAGGTGCAGGGAGTAACGTGAGTACACCAACTCAGTAAGTAACAAGTCCAAACTTTGGACTGAGAGGTAGTGACGAACTCAACCTCAACAGGTATAACAGAAATAAATGTACAGAAACGTAGGCATACTTTTAATCAAATATACAGCACAACAGTAAAGGAAATGTATATTTGAACAGTGTAAGTTATACAACTCGGCTATCTCTACATGCCAATGCACGGACTGTATGAAATGCACCATGTGCTCCACTGTCAAGTATTCAACCACTCGGTACTATATATGGCCATCCGGCCCCGGGAATTCAATCCCGGAACATATGCAACACTGACTATAACTTACCAGTACCGAGCAAAAAGGGCAATCCAACCGTGTGGAGAAATCCATCTCCTGGTACCAAGTACATCAGACAAATCCATGTCCAGGGAAATCCATCCCTCGATAATATCATCCGCGCTCATTAGGGGTGTGTTACAGACTCCAGATGGGCTCCTACAGCCCAAGCGCTATCATAATCATCAATATAACCGTTGCGGCGTGCAGCCCGATCCCATAACTGTCACTCATAACTAGGCACTCAACCTCACTCAGTCATCAACCTCTCTAGTCTCACCACAGGCTCACATTGTCATGAAAACAACCCGGAACAATGATACAATGAATCAATAAATAACTAAGACCGATATATGATATAAAAATGCATGATCATGACTGAGTAGATATAGTAAATGAAAACTAGTGTAATGACAGCAAGAAATGACCGCTAAGGGTCCAAACAATACCGGCACAAAGCCTAAACATGATATCTAGCATGATTTACAGCTCGACTACTTTATCACATGATGAAAACATGGATATCAACAGGATCGAGTCACTAAACGGTGCCATGGAATCACCCAGGTCCCAATTCACACGATTCACGCCCGCACGCCTGTCACTTGACATGCGCGTCACCTCAATACCAATCACATAACACATAACTTGGGGTTTCGAACCCTCAGAACCAAGTTTGAAAGCGTTACTTGCCTCCAACCAAGCAAACTACAACTCCGTGACGCCTTTGCCTCTCAAATCGGCCTCCAAACGTCCCGAATCTAGCTACAAGCAATACAATGCGATTAATATAGGCTAAAGGGGTCAATTCCACAAGAAAACTATCAAATTAGAGCCAAATCCGAAATCGACTCAAATCCGGCTCCCGGGCCCACTTCTCTAAATCCAACAAAAGTCACAAAACCTGAAAGCCCATTCACTCACGAGTCTAACCATACAAAATTCATCAACATCTGACTTCATTTGGTCCTTCAAATCCTCAAATTACATTCTCCAAAATCCCAAGCCCTAACGCCTTATTTCACTTCAAAAATCCTACTAATTAAATGATGAACAAAGCCATAGATTCACAAAATTTATACCATTATGGGTTAGAATCACTTACCCCAATATTGCTCCTAGAAAACCTTCGAAAAATCGCCTCTCTCCCGAGTTTCCCAAGTCCAAAATATAAAATGAAAGACAAAACCTTGAGCTGGAGATTTTCTACCCAATAATGTTGCACATGCGGCACCTTTTTCCGCTTCTGCGACGTCGCACCTACGGAACTTCCATTGCAGGTGCGGAACTCAACGAAGATCCCAGATTCCTCATCTGTGGCCAACCTTTCGCACATGCGCATAAATGTCTACATCTGTGAAGCCAGCTATTTCCCTCCCTTCCGCATCTGTGCCCCAGGTCTCGCACCTGCGAGCTCGCAGATGCGATAGCCTTCTCGCACCTGCGGTTCCAGACCAGGTCCTCTATGTCCGCATCTGTGGCTTACCAAGCGCAGCAGCGACCTAGCACCTGCGGCTTCCCCCTCCGCAGGTGCGGAAATACCAGTGGCAGTAGCTTCAACTGCATTTTTTCCAACTTCAAACAATCTGTTAACCACCCAGAATCACCCCGATCCCCTCGGGACCTCAACCAACCATACCAACTAGTCATATATCAACATACAAACTTAGTCTAGCCTTCAAATCACTCAAAACAACATCAAAACACCAAATTGCCCTCATATTCAAGCCTAAGAACTTCTAAACTTCCGAATTCTACAAACGACGCCGAATATACCAAACCACATATGAATGACCTCAAATTTTACACACGTGTCACAAATAACACCACGAACCTACTCCAACATCCGAAAATCCATTTTGACCACGATATCAAATTTTCCACTGCCGACCGAAAATGCCAAATTTCCAACTTTCACCCATTCAAGCCTAATTCCACTACGGACCGCCAAATCACATTCCGGAAGCGCTCCTAAGTCCAAAATCACCTAACGAAGCTAATTGAACCATCGGAATTAAATTCCGAGATCGTTAAGACATAAGTTAACATCTGGTTCACTTTTCTAACTTAAGTTTCTACATAAGAGACTAAGTGTATCAATCCACTTCGAAACCACTCCGGACCCGAACCAACTAACCCGATGTATCATAATATATCTAAAAAGCACAAAAGGAAGTAGAAATGGGGAAAATGGGGCAATAGCGCTCGAAACGACTGGCCGGGTCGTTACATCCTCCCCCTCTTAAATAACCCTTCATCCTCGAACGGGTCTAGAAACATACCTGAAGTCTCGAATAGGCATGGATATCTTCTCTGCATCTCCCGCTCGGTCTCCCAGGTGGCCTCCTCCATAGGCTGACCTCTCCACTGCACGTTAACTGAAGCTATATCCTTTGACCTCAACTTTCGAACCTCACGCCCCAAAATAGCCACCGGCTCCACATCGTAAGTCATATCACCCTTCAATTGAATTGTGATGAAGTCCAAAACATGGGATGGATCGCCAACATACTTCCGGAGCTTGGAAACATGAAACACTGGGTGCACACTCGACAAGCTGGGTGGTAAGGTAAGCTTATAAGCCACCTCCCCTATCCTCTAAAGCACCTCAAAAAGCCCAATAAATCGGGAGCTCAACTTGCCGCTCTTCCCAAACCTCATAACACCCTTCATGGGTGATACCTTAAGCAAAACCTTCTCCCCAACCATAAAAGACACATCACGAACCTTCCTGTCTAGCCAGCACCATGCGTAGACGCTCCTGAATCAATTTCACCTTATCTAATTCATCCTGGACCAAGTCTGTACCCAAGAGCCTAGCCTCACCCAGCTCAAACCATCCCACTGGAGATCTACATCTCCTCCCATATAAATCCTCGTACGAAGCCATCTGAATACTCGACTGGTAACTGTTGTTATATGCAAACTCTGCGAGCAGCAAGAACTGGTCCCATGAACCCCCAACGTCAATGACACAGGCGCAAAACATGTCCTCCAATATCTGAATAATGCGCTCGATTGCCTGTCTGTCTGAGGGTGAAAGGTTGTGCTCAACTAAACCTGAGTACCCAACTCTCGCTGCACGGCCCTCCAAAACTGCGATGTAAACTGAGTGCCCCTATCTGAAATGATGGTAACTGGGACACCATGCAGGCGAACAATCTATCGAATGTAAATCTCCACCAACCGCTCCGAAGAGTAAGTAGTACCAACTGGAATGAAGTGCGCGGACTGGGTCAGCCGATCCACGACAACCCAAATAGTATCGAACTTCCTCAAAGTCTGTGGGAGCCCAACTATGAAATCCATAGTGATCCGCTCCCACTTCCACTCTAGGATCTCTAACCTCTAAAGCAACCCACCCGGTCTCTAATGTTCATACTTAACCTGCTGACAGTTGAGACACCGAACTACAAACCCAACTCTATCTTTCTTCATCCGCCTCCACCAATAGTGTTGTCTCAAATCCTGGTACATATTCGTGGCACCTGGATACATGGAATACCGGGAGCTGTGGGCCTCCTCAAGAATCAACTCCCGGAGTCCATCTACATTGGGCACACATATCTGACCCTGCATCCTCAACATGCCATCATCACCAATAGTCACATTTCTGGCATCACCTTGTTGAACCATGTCCTGAAGAACAAGCAAGTGGGGGTCATCATACTGACACTCCCTGACACGGTCATAAAGAGAAGACCTGGAGACCACACAAGCCAATACCCGACTCGGCTCCGAAATATCCAACCTGACAAGCTAGCCTGCTAAGGCCTGAACATCTAATGCCAAGGGTCTCTCTACTGCTGGGAGATATGCTAAACTCACAAAACTCTCCGTCCGGCGACTCAAAGCATCGGCCACCACATTGGCCTTCCCCGGAATGTACAAAATGTAACACCCCGAAAAATTATGAAGTACTTAAGTGTAAAGCCCGGTAAAATATGCAAAGAAAATAATGTTTCATGGTGCCGGACTAGACTTTTTGGGTTGAACAATGCACCGAAAAGTTTAAGAAAATTTTTGGCGGAAAAGTTTATTTCTGCATGCGACCACAGAATCACTCTGCGGACCACATAATGGCCGCAGAGTGAGGCAGTTAAGTGGGTCACTTGGAAGCAATTATGCGGTCAACTATGCGACCGCATAAATGTTATACAGTGCATTATGCGACTACATAACAGTTATGCGGACCGCATAGTGATCGCATACACAGATAATTTTTGATTGTTTTGTTAACAATTATGCGACCGATATGTTGTCCGCATAATCACTATGCGGTCGCATATGCGTCCGCAGAACCGTTCCGGAGCTCCATTTTTGGATTTTTAAAACCCGACCCTATTTCGTTAAATACACTCTTTGGGCCATTTTTTGAGACATAATCTGATATTTTAGAGTGAGAGAGAGTGCCCTAGAGTGAGAAGGTGTTCTTCAATAAAAAAATTTTCTTCAATTCTTGCTCAAGTTTTGGTAGATTAAGAAGGAAAGCTCACTAGGTCGTTATCCTAGTGGTAAGATTCTACACCCTAAACCCTAATCTCGAAATGTTTTGAAAATGGGTAACTAGCAAGATAATATTTGGGCATGAGAGTTGTTTATTTTATATGCATGTGTTATCAAAAGGTGTAGGAAGATTGTTGAGCTAAAAATGGTAAAGATTGGGTTGTGGGATGATGGAATCCTTCATAAAAAGGACATTGAAACTTTATGCACACCTAGTGTTTGATAAAATGCTCAAGTGAGCAAGAACCATGATTAGCTTCCTAATTTTGATTCAATTTGCTATATTTCTATAATAGATTGAAGTTGCTACGAATTCCGAAATATTTTAGAGTTTAAGGAAGATCAATTGATGTATGTTGGCTAAAATCTTCTCTTAGAATTGAATTCCATGATATTCATGTAAATTATGTAAGTCCCGAGTGATTCATTATGAAACTGGCTATTCCGAGTAAGATTGGGTTGAAAGATATATGTTCAACAAGCATCCCAAATGCTTTATTCATGTTATGTTACCAATTGAGGATGTGTTAAAATATGGATTGTGCATTAATAATGTTTCGACTTTAAGTCAAGATCAAATGAAGGCTATTATGCCAAATTTTGTGAAATATCTCTATGTGCCTTAGACTATAAGTTGCTCACATGTGTACTACACACCTCGATTTGAGTTGTATTTGTTGTTGATGATGATAATGCTATTTGAAATTGATAAGGTGAGCATGAAATACTAAATATGGCCAACGTGCCAAGAATGATCTTATAATTATGGCCATTATTGCCAATAAAATGAAAAGATGTGAAAGTAATAAAGTAATACGAAATGCGATAATTGATATAAAAAGGTTGATGTCTCAAATAAGACAGCCTAGCCGGTTGGGTCATAATCGGACACCATGCCGCACACATGGTGGTGATTGTGCTGGAAATTATAATTGAAATTGTGATTGTGGTCGATGTCCCTAATGGATAGCCTAGCCGATCGGGTCGTGATCGGACTCCGTGTTAGAGACGGTGGTATTGATATTGAGAGAAATTATGGTTGATGTCTTTAATGAGATGGCCAAGTAGATCGAGTCGTGATCAGACTCCGTGCTAAGAGTACGGTGGTACTGGTTTTGTGAATAATGGTATTGTGGACAATGGTATATCGATACAAAAATTCTCTCAATGTGAGATATGGAAATTAATTTGAACACTGTCTTGATCCTAAATTAACGTTTGATGTTGATTAAGGCTTTCATTGATATTACGATAATCTTGTTTGTATTATTTGTCATTCTATTGAGAGGATGTTTAGTTATACATACTAGTGTTATTCGACGGTACTAACGTCCCTTTTGCCGGGGGCGCTGCATCTTTAAATGGATGCAGGTGGTTCCACAGCAGGAGATAGTGATCAGTGATAGCAGTACACCTTCTTCCAAGCTGACTTGGTGAGCCCCACTTCATCTCGGGGTCATGTATCTTTTGTACTTTGTGTATTCGGTTTGAGGTATAGTCGGGGCCTTGTTACCGGCATTATCATTGTACTCTTCTTTATCTATAGAGGCTCTGTAGACATAGTGTGGGTTATGTATTGGTGTTGGAGAAAGAAAAACTATGTTATGCGTGGTTGTATTACTTGTCCATTTGAGACTTTAAAAATGATGAAACTATTGAAAATGAATTAGTATTTTAGACATGAACACATTTTCATCTAATTAATGAAAATATTTTGGGTAGAATGAAATCTAACAGGCTTGCTTGGTCGGGTTTACTCGGTTGAGTGCCCGTCGTGCTCCTTGGTTTTGGGGCGTGACAAACATGGTATCTGTAACACCCCGGAAAAATTTTAAAGACTTAAGTGTAAGACCTAGTGAAATTTGCAAAGAAAATAATGTTTTATGGTGCCGGACTAGGTTTACGTGTTTGAGGGTTATAGTTTGGGTTGAACAATGCACGAGAATTAAAAGGAAATTTTTTTGTAGAAAAATGTAATTATGTGGTCCATTATGCGACCTCACAATCACTCTGCGGTCCGCATAATGGCCGCAGAAGTGAGCAGAAGAAGGGCTAGTCCGGGGAAATTATGCGGTCGATTATGCGACCGCATAACTGTTTTGCGGTGCATCATGCAAATCGCATAATAATTATGCGGACCGCATAGTGACCGCATACACAGACAGATTTTTGCCAACTTTGGACACCAGTATGCGACCGATATGCGGTCCGCATAACCATTATGCGGTCGCATATGCGACCGCAGAACCTGTTCCGGAACTTTATTTTTGGATTTTTAAAACCCGACCCTATTTCATTAAATACACGCTTTGGGTCATTTTTGAGCTATTATCTGACATTTTAGAGTGAAAGAGGGTGCCCTAGAGTGAGAAGGTGTTCTCCAATAATTGTTCTTCAATTCTTGCCCAAGTTTTGGAAGATTGATAAGGGAAACTCACTAGGTCTTCATCCTAGAGGTAAGATTCTACACCCTAACCCTCAATTTCGAATTTTGTGTAGAAATGGATAATAAGCAAGATAATTTCTTGGCAAGAGGGTTGCTTATTTTATATGCATGTGTTATCAAAGGGGGTAGAAAGATTGTTGAGCTAAAAATGGTAAAGGTTGGGTTGTGGGATGATGGAATCCTCCATAAAAGGATCTTGAAACCTTAATGCACATCTAGTGTTTGATAAAATGCTCAAATGAGCTAGAACCATGATCATATTCCTAATTTTGGTTTAATTTGTATATTTCTATAATAGATTGAAGTTGATAAAAATTTCGAAACATTTAGAGTGTAAGAAAGCTCAAGTGAGGTATGTTGGCTAAACTCTTCTTTAAGAGTTGGAATTCTCATTATCTCTGTAAGTTTCGAGATGTTGATTATAAATAGAGTATCCCAATACATTCTATGATGAAGATATATGTTCAATCCATGTTTCAAATGCTCTTATCATATTGCATTATAAATTGAGGATGTGTCCCAAACTATGGATTATATATCCACATGTTATAATTTCTAGTCGTAATTTATGTGAAAGTTATTATGCCAAGTTGTGTAGAGATTGTGATTGTGATACACCTCCACCCGCATATATTGGGGTGAGGCGGCATGACCGCTTTGTGTGGGGATTGTGGTATAGAGATTGTGATTGTGATACACCTCCACCCGCGCATATATATATATATATATATATATATATATATATATATATATATACACACTTATATGTATATGGGATATGGGAAAATGTTACAGCGTTATATACGTACCACCACCTGATCAGCTGGTATATGTGGATGATTTTGCCTACAGTGGCCGAGATGATATGATGGGATGCCCTCAGAGGCTTGATGATGTTATGTACAACTATACCTATGCATGACACAATATTTATATGCACGTGTAGGACATTATAAATGTTTCAGGATTTACAAAGTAATTTAGACTTTCAATCAGAATTCTTTATTCCATATTTCATCTATGTCTGTTATGTACTAATTTTTATGCCTTACATACTCAGTACATTATTCGTACCGATGCCCTATTTCTCGAGGCCTGCGTTTCATGCTCGCGGGTGCAGGTAGACAAGCTGACGGTCCCCCTTCTTAGGATCCTTGATCAGCGAGAGTTGGCGTGCTCCATTTGATCTGTAGCTACTTTTGATTTTGGTACGATATGCTTGTATACATATATGGGTACGACATGGCCCAGTCCCGTCTTTGTACAGTTGTATATTCTAATAGAGGTATGTAGACAATATATATAGTTGGATAGTATGTGGCCTTGCCGGCTTCCAGTTTTGGTATATAGTTGTCTATAGCAGCCTTGTCGGCTCGCCCTACGTATTGTGCACGTTTATGTACATATGTCTTTTGGGCAGATTTCTCTCATGTATGTTGTTCTCATAATTCAGCAGATGTTATTCATGTTTACATCTTATACGCATGCTCAGGGGTGTTCGACAGGTAGGACTCGGGCACTCGTCGCGGCCCATCGGTTTGGGTAGTGACACAGACGGACGGACAGCCCGAGCGCACTATTCAGATATTGAAGGACATGCTACGCGCTTGTGTCATTGATTTTGGGGGTTCTTGGGATCCGTTTCTGCCACTCGCAGAGTTTGCTTACAACAACAGTTATCAGTCGAGCATCCAGATGGCCCCGTATAAGGCTTTGTATGGAAGGCGGTGTAGATCTCCGGTGGGTTGGTTTGAGCCTGATGAGGCTAGACTTTTGGGTACAGACTTGGTTCAGGATGCATTGGACAAGGTTAAATTAACAACCCGGAAAATTTCAAAGTACTTAAGTGTAAAATCCCGTACACTTTCGCAAATGAATTTGTAAGGCCCCGTTAAAATTTCCTAATGATTCAATATTTTAAAGTGCGACAACGGTATTCGGGAATAACGTATTCTAGTATTAAAGGAGACCCATGGGATAGAACCACATCATTTCAAAATGAAAATATATAATTAAGGTGTGTTGCAACTGTAGCGATTCTACTTGTCGTTTTGAACATTTACGCTTCTTTCAATTATTTGAAATCTTGAGTAGCTTAATATGATGTATTATAAACAAGTTTGAGTTTTCTTTTGTATTCGACCTCGAATCGGAGTTTTGATGATTCCGTTAGGTCCAGATGGTGATTTTGGACTCGGACATATGCCCGGAATTTAATTTGGATATTTCTAGGATGTTTCAACGTCTCGTCTTCGAGTATAAGTGGTATCACAATAACCAAATGAGCTCCACATTCAGTTTTTATTGAAGAATTAGATCCGTATATAAATTACGGAGCCATAGCAAAAAGAATTATCGAATTCGAACTTCGTATAAGAGAGTTATAGAAAATTAATTTCCCGTCGCCAGCACCCAGGGCAGCGCGGGGCGCTATCCCTGACGCTGGGATTTCTTTCAGCTACTGGAACCAGTGCCAGTCCGAAACGCTAAACTATGGAATTTGTTACTAATATTAGTTCCATTGGATGTTGTTATTGTAGATTGAAGTTGCTTAGTGTAGTGGATCGTTGTAGTATCATTAAGGGACGAGTTTGAGGTATGTTGTCTAAACTTTCTCTCTTAGAATTAAATTCCATAATATTCCCGTAAGTTCAAGTATGGTTGGCTCAAGATTTCTAATTTCTTTATTCCGGGTTATCTCCTATAAACTTGGCTATTCTGAATGAGCCTTATGTCGAAAAATATATGTTAAAAGTATGGTTTGCGTATTAAAATGTTATGACTTTGAGTCGTGTTTTAAATGAAAACTATTATACCAATTGGGTGAGAAAAACTCGATGTGCTTAAGACTCTAAATTGCTCATATGTGTATCTAAAGTCTTGATTGAAAATATCTTGTTGTTGATAATCTATAAAGATGCTTGAAAATGAAATAAGTGAATTGAGGATATAGAGTGTGGCCAACGTGCCAAGAATTTAAGTTATGATTTGTGGCTAGTAGTGCAAATGAAATGAGAGGATGCGATAAAGAATATGAAATGAGCCTCGACTCAATTGTTTAAAAATAATTTCGAAAATAGAATTGCCTAAGAGCTTTTTTGAACTCAATTCATGCCCATAAGTGCATGTTTTAACTAATGCTTTGCTTTATAAACATATCCAGTGTAGCTTGAGTTCTTACATACTCAGGTGTTGAGATTGTATATTGTCAATTCTAGGAAAGAGTATTGCAAGAATAAATGGTATATTGATTGTTTATGATTTTGATGTGTGTTCCTACTACTGGTCGGTATGCCCCATTCTTTGGGAAGAAACCTTTTATGTTTAAAGTTTCCATTACTAATGAATTTGAGGTATATGATTGCTGAAATATTCTATATGTTGATATTTAATTGTGATCTTTGAATTTGAAAGTGGTAAAAGTGTGGGATATGAAATAAGGCCATCGTGCCAGAAATAAAGAATCTTGTAAATGGCCAAATGAGCCAAGGAAATATTGTTGTTGTGAGTGACTGGAAATACTAATGAGAATTTATACAATGTGAAAGAGGTTGAGGTGAGTACAATTATATTTATGTTACCTTTGTGTACAAATCAAATTATAAAAATATTTTTAGGAGTATCATTAGCAAAGCCTAGGAAGGGTGATTCATAAGGCCCACACCTGAAACTACACGTGCCGGTGTAGGGGTTAGATTGTGATTATTCCCCTTATTTGGGATGAAATTGAAATATTGGTGAAATTGTGATATTATTCCCTTTAATTGGGATAAAACTGGTAATAATTGTGGATTGAAAAAGTCAACCCACACGGCATATATGAGAATGAGACCTAGCTGATCGGGTGGAGATCGAACTCCATGTTGCGCACATGGTGGTACTACGCTTGGTAACAACTTTCTTTCTCCTCACTCATCAAACCACATCGTTCGTTGGAAGATGGCCTAGCCGATCGGGCATGATCGGACACCGTGCTAATACAGACGGTGGCATATCTGTGCTAATGATCTCCCAACCAAAAATGGTTTGCGTATTAAAATGTTATGACTTTGAGTCGTGTTTTAAATGAAAACTAGTATACCAATTGGGTGAGAAAAACTCGATGTGCTTAAGACTCTAAATTGCTCATATGTGTATCTAAAGTCTTGATTGAAAATATCTTGTTGTTGATAATCTATAAAGATGCTTGAAAATGAAATAAGTGAATTGAGGATATAGAGTGTGGCCAACGTGCCAAGAATTTAAGTTATGATTTGTGGCTAGTAGTGCAAATGAAATGAGAGGATGCGATAAAGAATATGCAATGAGCCTCGACTCAATTGTTTAAAAATAATTTCGAAAATAGATTGCCTAAAAGCTTTTTTGAACTCAATTCATGCCCATAAGTGCATGTTTTAACTAATGCTTTGCTTTATAAACATATCCAGTGTAGCTTGAGTTCTTACATACTCAGGTGTTGAGATTGTATATTGTCAATTCTAGGAAAGAGTATTTCAAGAATAAATGGTGTATTGATTGTTTATGATTTTAATGTGTGTTCCTACTACTGGTCGGTATGCCCCATTTTTTGGGAAGAAACCTTTTATGTTTAAAGTTTCCATTACTAATGAATTTGAGGTATATGATTGCTGAAATATTCTATATGTTGATATTTAATTGTGATCTTTGAATTTGAAAGTAGTGAAAGTGTGGGATATGAAATACGGCAATCGTGCAAGGAATAAAGAATCTTGTAAATGGCCAAATGAGCCAAGGAAATATTGTTGTTGTGAGTGACTGGAAATACTAATGAGAATTTATACAATGTGAAAGAGGTTGAGGTGAGTACAATTATATTTATGTTACCTTTGTGTACAAATCAAATAATAAAAATATTTTTGGGAGTATCATTAGCAAAGCCTAGGAAGGGTGGTTCATAAGGCCCACACCCGAAACTACACGTGCCGGTGTAGGGGTTAGGTTGTGATTATTCCCCTTATTTGGGATAAAATTGAAATATTAGTAAAATTGTGATATTATTCCCCTTAATTGGGATAAAACTGGTAATAATTGTGGATTGGAAAAGTCAACCCACACGGCATATGTGGGAAGGCGGCCTAGCTGATCGGGTGGAGATCGGACTCCATATTGCGCACATGGTGATACTACTCTTGGTAACAACTTTCTTTCGCATCACTCATCATACCACATCATTCGTGGGAAGATGGCCTAGCCGATCGGGCGTGATCGGACTCCGTACTAACACAGACGGTGGCATATCGATGCTCATGATCTCCCAACCAAAAATTGTATATAAAGTTCGTATTTTGAAAATTTTTATGTTTTAAATGGGCATTTGGATATTGTTGATTGTGACTTGCCGTTTCTATGTGTTGTCTTTTCTTACATGGTCATTCTATTTTGAAAGAGGACTTTTAGCTTTACATACTAGTACTATTCGACAGTACTAACGTCCCTTTTACCGGGGACGCTGCATCTTTAATGGATGCAGGTGGTTCTACAGCAGGCGGCATTGATCAGTGATAGCAGTACACTCTTTTCAGCTGATTTGGTGAGGCCCACCTCATTTCGGGGTCATGTATATTTTGTTTCTCATATACTGTGTTTTGAGGTATAGCCGGGGCCTTGTTGTCGGCATTTCTATATTACTCTTCTATTGTACTTAGAGGCTCCATAGATAGGTTGTGGGTGGTTTTTGATGTGAGAAACTGAAGTAGAAATGCTGGCATTTAGCAAACATGTTTTTCATTATAATTATGAACTTGTAATATTTTGGAAATTGTAAATGAATCTCTTTTGAATAATGGAATTGGAAAATTGTGGTTGTTAATGAAATATTCTCAGTGTTTGATTAATGGAGTACATCTCTTCTTATTTCATGAATGAGTTTGGGTAGAATGAAATCTAACAGGCTCGCTCAGCCGGGTTTACTCGGTTGAGCGCCGGTCGCGCTCTTCGAGTTTGGGGCGTGACAAACTTGATATCAGAGCCTAAGGTTTTAAAGTGTCCTAGGATGTCTCGGAGCCGTGTCTAGTAGAGTCCTTCTTATTGGTGTGTTGTCGGCCACATCTATAATAAGGAGGCAACATGGACATTTAGGAATTTCACACTTCTTTGATACTCCAGATCGTGCGATAGAGCTCAAGATAGGAAGCTAAATTCCTCGTCATGTCTCATTTTCCATATGAGTAACCCACGGGTAGGGGGGAAAGAAAGAACCAATTGCTAGGGAAAGTTTTTAATATCTACACGCCACCATATTATGTGGTGAGAGAACCTATGAAATGAAAGAGGATTATTGGCATCAATAAGCCGGAATGTTTGATATGAAAGAAAAGCCACTCAGGTTTAGCCACTCGGGTTTATGTTGGATGATTCTTAAAATATGTTATGGTTGTGGAAGGAGGGGGAACAAGAAGAAAAAATGCCCTTAGGTTGGTTACACCCATCCCGGTCTACCCGATATGCGGGTGGGAACATTTTGTGTCGTGTTTTGAGTATGCTCAAGAGTGTGTTAGGGGTGGCAGGATTGGGAAATTCCAATGGCCCACAAAACAAACCGGTATAGGGATTGTTACTCCCTCCATGAAGGCTTGGAGAAAGGATAGGGGGAATGTTTTTGATGTATGCAAAAAGGGTAAATATCAGGTCGGTGGGGTGAGTCAGTATAACGGACCTCATCCTCGTTGTGTGAAGTGTAGGAGATATCATTCGGGGGTATGTCACTATAGTACTAATGTATGTTTTGGATGTGGAGTAGAGGGGCATCAATTAAGGTACTGCCCTATCAATCAAAAGTCATCAAGTAAGTCATTCCTTAGTACATCATTATGAACACCGCATTATTTTTCTTGTTGTATATGAACATCCATATTGAAGAGCATTCATAAACACGGTCTTAACAAGATGCTGAATCACAAAACATTGCATGTACTTACTTTCTAAACGAGACACATTATTCGTGAAGCCACTCTATCACAAATTCTTTTATTTACAACCTCTTGAGGAATTGAGCTCTATTATTATGTCCTTGAATTGAGTTATAACTCTAGGATTAATACTTCCAAGTTACTTTCTTAAATTATCAACAAGAGACTATACCTGATGAATTTCTTACAGAACCTTTTGATTCAAATGGATAACATCTGCTCGCTTGTCCTTATGCATGCACATTCATAAATTTTACCTATGTGGTATCAAATCTAATGTAAAGAAGCCTAGTGTTGAGATCCTTCTTGAGCCACTCTTTTTATCTCTGGTGTATGTGGCTCCTATGGTTTGAACAATCACTTTGTTCCTTTGTGTATATTATCATGAATCCTTTTCACCGTCTAGTAACATGAGAGCGTCTAGATACAAGTTTGTTGTATCTCTAGTCCTCTCATATAGGATCGACTATTGTGAAGGGTTAAGCTGTCAGAATGATAATAATCTCACAAGTGTTCAACTTCTTTTTCATCCTCATGGGCTTGTGGTATAGATTCCATATGTCAGTTAATGTTAAGAGCGTATGAAATTTCATGCATTTTGAAACCCATATCACATTCGGGGTGCCAAAATATTCTCATTTCGAGTTACACCGATTTTCCCTACATTCCAAGAGGCGACTGGTGTTACATACATGGCTATCTCTCTTTGAGGCCTAGTATTTCCAAACAAGGCAATAAAGAATGAAACAATTGTTGTTGTCCTTTTCATGACTCATAGCCTTTCAAGAATAACTGGCGCTAATGTTCTTATCCTTTCGATTATGCCTCCCATATGTCACATGTCTAAAATGACTCACTTCTGTTACACCTCAGGATCATGTACATGGTTCCCACATTATCAATGCCTACTAGGCAACTCTATGACTCGTTTGTTGAACCAATTATGTCACCACAACGAATCACCATTTCAGCACTATTGGTAGTGACCTTCATGTATCTTAGGATATAACCTCCTGAAATGCCGTGCTCAGCACATTGATGGATTCTTGAATAATTCTAGTCAATCTCGAACCTTGTTATTCATATTTATAGTAAACTATGGGGGTTGAAGGTTCAAACAAGTCAAAGAAGAAGCATCATCCTGTGATCAAATATATTAGATAGGAAGTTTTATGGTAGTATTCAAGCTAGCACATCTTAGAGTAATTGCATAAGGTCACCAAAAGTTTAGTTTGGGTGTTCGGCGTAGGGATTTAGAGTTGAATAAAGTGAACGGGTTATTCTCAATATTTTCTCCATGAGGATGTTATGTGAATTGTTAAGGAAGGTAAAGTATGTGTAATCATATTTGGCCTTATGGAATATTGAAGGAAACAGTCAAAACTATGAGTATGATGTTTTCCTATTATTGTCCTTCGTGTACCCGGTGTTTCATGTGTCTATGTCTAAGGAGATAATTGAAAATCCTTTGTATATTGTTCCGGTGAAGGTTAGTGAAGGAGAAGTTAATGGATAGTAAACTTATGAGAGGTACTTAATTGTCATCCTTGTTAGATGATACTGGAAGTTGGGATTTCCTACGTTAAGGTGTAATGGTGAAGTTTGTAAGTCGAGAAGGCCACCTTGAGGGCCAAAAGTGTTAAGGAAATAAAATATTCTCACTTGAGCGTATAGTCAAATGATTGTGATTTGAAAGGTACTTTCTAGGTGTTATGATTTAAAAATGTGCAGTTGCTATCCAAATATCATTTTTATAATGCAGTGCTTATAATACTGAGATTAGTGTTATTGATATATGCATTGGGGTGCTTTATTGGGTTGTGGATGTGTTGTTAGGAGTTGTTTTGGTGTTACTCTAATAGGTGGATACGCCCAGTTACAGGGGAGACTCTCGCGAAAGTTTTGAAAATTTAGGGAGTTAGCTAAATTTTGAAACTCCTGGTGTGTGTGAACTAACAGTTGGGCAACATTGAATGCTAATGATGGATTTTGACCCTCATTCGAGGACGAATGATCCTAAGCGGGGAGAATATAACACCCCGGAAAATTTAAAAGTACTTAAGTGTAAAACCCTATAAAATTTCACAAATAAATTTGTAAGGCCCCATTAAAATTTTCTAATGATTTAATATTTTAAAGTGCGACAACAGTATTCAGGAATAACGTATTCTAGTATTAAAGGATACCCATGGGATAGAACCACATCATTTCAAAATAAAAATATATGTTTAAGGTGTGTTGGTACTGTAGCGACCCTACTTGTCGTTTTGAACATTTACGCTCCTTTCAATTATTTGAAGTCTTGAGTAGAATAATATGATGTATTTTGACCAACTTCGAGTTTTCTTTTGTATTCGACCTCGAATCGAAGTTTTGATGATTCTGTTAGGTCCGGATGGTGATTTTAGACTTGGGCGTATGCCCGGAATGTAATTTGGATATTTCTAGGATGTTTCGACATCGCTTCTTCGAGTATAAGTGGTATCACAATAATCAAATGAGCTCAAAATTCAGTTTTGATTGAAGCATTATATCTGTATTGAAATTACGGAACCATAGCAAAATGAATCGTCGAATTCGGACATCGTATGAGAGAGTTATACCCATTCCCATATTAGAAAAATACTTTCCCGTAGCAATCACCCACGGCAGCGCGGGGCGCTATCCCTGGCACTGGGATTTCTTTTAGCTACTGGAACCAGTGCCACAGGCAGCGCCCCACGCCACTTGTGGCGCCCAAAACGCTATGTACTCATTCGGGGTTCATTTTACCTCCTTTTTCTTGGCCGAACTTTGGGGCTTTCCTCCACTCTCTCAAGACCTCCAACTCCCCCCATATTCAAGGTGAGTAATCGCTACTAATTTGGTGTTTCATTCCATCAATTCCACTCTAGAACTAACTCAATCCGACATGAAATCCTTAGATCTTCAAGAACTAAATGGAGGGTTTTGCAAGATTTCTTCCAAAAGGTAATCCTACACCCTTAGACTTACATGTATGGATATATTATGGAAATATGAGTATGAATTATGTATTGCAACTTATGGTATGGTGATTTAAATCCATACGTTTCCAATTTAAATACATATCCATTGTAGAGATTGAAAGGTGATTATTTGATGGAATTTTGTTGGTTGGGTATGGATGGATGGTCATGTATGTGATGTTGAAAGTT
>AWOL01S0020797.1:83290-128769 GCA_000715115.1 Nicotiana otophora
TATATATATATTGGGGTGAGGCAGCAGGGCCACTTTGTGTAGGTATTGGTATCGTTGATGCATTTTCACCCGCATATATTGGGGTGAGGCGACGAGGCCGCTTTGTGTGAAAATGGGTATTGTGTTTACACCTCCACCCGCATACATTGGGGTGAGGCGGCAGGGCCGCTTCAGTAGAATTTTGGTATTGTGATTACACCTCCACCGCATACATTGGTGTGAGGCGGCGGGGCCGCTTTGTGTGGAAATGGTTACAGAGGATCCCATCTTGAATTCTATAAATATTAATGACAACTCTTGATAAGCTTGTTTTGGTTTATCCGGCAATCTATGCTATTCTATTTTTGCTCGGGTTCATCATGTTCATATTATATTTCTGAGTTCTTAAATTGGTGTTTGGTTTTCATACTAGTACTATTCGATATATACTAACGTCCCTTTTGCCGGGGTGCTACATCTTTAATGGATGAAGGTGTTCCACAGTGGAGGATATTGACCAGTGAGAGCGGTGCTCATTCTTCCCAGCTAACTTGGTGAGCCCCATCTCATTCCGGGGTTGTGCATTTTTTGTTTCGTATGTGTTTTTGTGTTTTGAGGTATAACCGGATCCTTGTTGTCGACACTATCATTGTACTCCTTGGCATTTAAGAGGCTCCGTAGACTAAGTGTGGGTTGTGTATGGGTATTGGGAATGTTAAACTAGTTGTGTTGTGATTAAATCACTTGTTCCGCCTTGAACCATGAATGTGTGAGTATGTGTGTTTTGAGACTTATTAATGGAGTAACTAATGGAATGGTTTAGTATTGTGCACATGATCTCCCTACTGTCTGATTAACGAAAATATGTATTATCCTTATTCATGAATGAGGCTTGGGTAGAAGGAAATCTAATAGGCTTCTTCGGCCGGGTTCACTCGGTTGAGCGCCGGTCGCGCTCCTCGGTTCTGGGGCGTGACAAAACCATAGGCTACTCAGACTTCGCCTTCATCAAGTAAGTGTATTAGCATCAAAATTTTGGCACTACACATAGCCCGTATGTCATTGCAAACACACTTTATCAATCCACCCCAACTCCGTAGAGTCACCCCACACTTAGGTTTCTATATAATCAAGCTCACCTAACACAAAACACTCAATCCCAGATACTCGAGCTCTAATTGGGATTAAAATCGCCAATGAGGTAATTTATCGAATACCTTGTATGCATTATTTGTGTGTGAGTTTCTTTGTGGGTGAAGGATTGCTCCACCTTCCCAAATCGGCTTGGAATCGAGTGTGAAACACTCGTTACAACAATCACAAGATATCCTACGGGGTATTTGGGGTTGGGAATATTTTAGCACAATTACACCATTGTTGCACCTTGTAAAACATATTACCCACCAACTAGAAGTTACAAGAAAAAGAGAGCATATAAGAGTGAGAAAAAGAGAAAAAAAACATCATACCTGTGTTGCATGAGAGAGAGAGAGTCGAGAAGTGGGGTGGGATGATGGCAGTGCATGCGTGTGTTGTAGGAAGGGACGGTACAATGGGGTTGGGAAGAAGGACTTTAGGTATTGAAGGGTTATGTTAGGTTTTGAAGGTGACAGTCCAGTGGGGTGTGTGTTTGGTGTTAATGTTGGATTATTTTAATTGGTTTGGGAGATTTAATAGAAAAGATACAAAAGAGTTGAATTACTTACCTCGGCTTGGCGCGAGGCAGTGTGGGCAGCGACAATTGAGTGCTGCGAGGCGCCATAAGGGGCGTTGTCCTTAGCGCATTGGACAACGTGAGGCGCCGTGGGAGGCGCTGAAAATTCAGCGCAGGGCGGGGTCTGGGGTGTCGTAAGGTCACTGCCTCGCTAGGTAACATGAGGCATTCAAAATTTACCATTTGGACTTTGCCTCGCGATGGCTCGATGTTTTATGGTTTGTTTTGCAACCTTTTAGCTTGTTTAGGACACCCGAGCACATCTTCCTTCCACGTAGCTCCACAACCTATCAAAACACTTCAAATTCACACCAAACTCACTTGTTAGTCCGCCTCAATATTAAACAAAAACTAAAACTAAACTAACTCTATGCTATGAATTGGGTTGCCTCCCAATGAGCACCATAGTTAACGTCATGGCATGACGAATACAACACGACTATGGGTTGCCTCCCAAGAAGTACCTGATTTAACATTGCGGCACGTCGCATGCTTTTAGGATTACACTTTGCTCACATATTGGGGTTCTTCCAAGTACATCACATCTTTCTCCTCCTTTTCTTCAATCATTCCAAGGTAGTGTTTCAACCTTTGCCCATTTACTTTAATCCTATTTGTCCCATCTTCAGACTCAATCTCTATCGCTCTACTTGGGAACACCTGCACAACTCTAAATGGTCCCGACCGTCTTGATTTTAGCTTTCCCAGAAATAATTTCAGTCTCGAGTTGTATAACAACACTAGATCTCCGGGTTTGAAGTTCCTATCTAAAATGTGATTATCATGCATCGTCTTCATCATTTCTTTGTACAATCTTGTACTCTCGAATTCTTAGAACCGGAATTCCTCAAGTTCATGTAATGCCGTAACTCTACTTGTGCCTGCTGTTTCCATATCTAAATTCAACTGTCGCAGCGCCCATAAGGCTTTATGCTCTAGCTCTACTGGAAGATGGCATGATTTTCCAAACACCATCTTGTACGGAGGCATACCAATTGGAGTTTTAAATGTTGTACAGTAAACCCATAATGCATCATCCAACTTCCTTGCCCAATCAGTCCGAGTCGCATTCACCGTTTTGGTCAGGACACTTTTGATTTCCCTGTTGGACACTTCCACTTGCCCGCTCTTTTGCGGGTGGTAAGGTGTGGCAACCTCATGGTGAACTCCATACTTTTCTAACAGCTTTGCGAACGCTCTATTGCAAAAATGGGTTTCACCATCGCTGATTATAGCTCTCGGAGTGCCAAACCATGTGAAAATATTTTTTCTTAGAAATCCTATCACTCCCTTGGCATCATTTGTTGGAATAGCCACCGCTTCAACCCATTTGGAGACATAGTCAACTGCTACCAATATGTACTTGTTACTATACGAGCTGATAAATGGTCCCATAAAATCAACCCCCCACACGTCAAATACTTCCGCCTCTTGAATTGTAGTCATCGGCATCTCATGACGGTGAGATATGTTGCTGGTCCTTTGGCACTCATCATAACTTTTCACCCAGGTATGGGCATCCTTGAATAAAGTCGGCCAATACAAACCCGACTCCAACACCTTCGCCGTTGTCTGAATTCCTCCAAAGCGCCCACCATATGGTGTAGCGTGGCAAGCCTGCAAAACAGAAGATTGATCTTTCTCGGGGATACACCTCCGCATCATGTTATCCACACATATTTTTAAAAGTAAAAGTCCATCCCATTAATAAGATCGACAATCACGAAAGAACTTTTTCTTTTGAATCGAAGAGAGTTCATAAGGTACAATACCGCTTTCCAAATAATTAGCAATATCAGCATACCAAGGCGTCTCCTCCATTTCCACTGCTAGTAATTGTTCATCCGAGAATGTCTGAGTTATATATTCAACCTCTACTTTCTTTTCAGCTCCCTCCAATAGTGAAAGGTGGTCTGCCACTTGGTTCTCTGTTCCTTTCCTATCGCGGATCTCCAAATCGAATTCTTGTAGCAAAAGAACCCTTTTGCTATTAAGTACCTAAGTGCTGCATGGTCAGTATAAATAATCACTTTTGAACCTATCAAATAAGACCTGAATTTGTCGAATGCAAACACCACAACCAACATCTCTTTCTCAGTAACGGTATAATTGAGTTGTGCACCGCTTAGCGTTCTGCTTGCATAGTAAATTGGGTGCACCATTTTGTCCTTTCGCTACCCCAGAATTGCTCCTATAGCATAGTCACTCGCATCACACATGAGCACCAACGACTGCTCCCAGTCGGGTGCAACGATGATTGGTTCAGTCACCAATCTCTTCTTCAGCTCCTCAAATGCTAACCTGCAATCATTAGAAAACACAAAGGGGTGATCCTTTTCAAGCAGTTTACATAAGGGGTTAGAAATTTTAGAGAAATCTTTTATAAATCACCTGTAGAAACTGGGGTGCCCAAGGAAACTTCTTAATTCCTTGACCGAAGTGAGCGGTGACAACTTCTCAATCACGTCAACCTTAGCATGGTCGACCAAAGTACCTTTGCTTGACACTCTATGTCCCAAAACTATACCTTCTTGTACCATAAAATGGCACTTCTCCCAGTTCAGCACTAGGTTTGTCTCCACACACCTTTTCAACACTCTTCTCAAATTGCTAAGATAGTCATCGAATGAATTCCCCACCACTGAGAAATCATCCATAAAAACTTCCATAATATCTTCAACCATATTAGTGAAAATGGCTAACATACACCTCTGGAAGGTGGCCGGTGCATTGCATAGGCCAAACGACATTCTCCGAAAGGTAAAGATGCCATACAGACAAGTAAATAACGTTTTCTCTCTATCCTCAGGGGCTATTGTGATATGATTGTACCCCAAATATCCATCCAAAAAGCAAAAGTGAGACCTCCCTGCCAATCTATCCAACATTTGGTCAATGAATGGCAGGGGAAAGTGGTCTTTTCGGGTGGTAGTGTTCAATTTTTTGTAATCCATGCAAGTTCGCCAACCCATGACTGTACGAGTAGAGATCAACTCATTATTCTCATTTTGTACAACAGTCATGCCACCTTTCTTCGGAACATATTGGACTAGGCTTACCCAGACGCTATTTAAAATCGGGAAGATGATGCCTGCATCCAACCACTTAATCACTTCCTTCTTCACCACTTCCTTCATATTCGGGTTTAGCCTTCTTTGATGTTCTCTGGAAGGTTTGTGCCCCTCTTCCAAGAGAATTTTATGCATGAAAACGGCCGGGTTGATACCCTTTATGTCTGCCATGGTCCAACCAATAACAGTATGACATTCTTATAACATATGTAGGAGTAGTTCTACCTACACAACTAACAAACCGAAGGAGATAATAATAGGTAAAGTAGAGTTAGGCCCTAAGAAAGCATACATGAGGTGAGCTGGAAGCGGTTTCAGGTCCAACTGTGGTGGCTCCTCCATTGATGGCTTCGCAGGTGGTGTTTCTCTTTCTTCTAGGTGTAGTGGCTAGAACTAGGGTTCCCTTTTCCAGAACCCTTGACCTTCCAGAGCCATAACCCACTCCGTCAACTCTTTACCATCCACATCTTCCAAATTCATCAAGCAAGCTTCTAACGGGTCTCTGACATTAAGGGTCTCATCCTCCTCTTGTAGTATTACATCAACTGCCTCTACTAGCGAACAATTTGCAAATTCGCTTGGCCTCCTCATAGATTGTTGAACATTGAATATTATTTCTTCATTATTCAACCTCATTTTTAACTCTCCAGTCTCACAATCGATCAATGCTCTCCCAGTGGCTAAGAACGGCCTTCCCAAAATTATTGGTATTTCTTTGTCAACTTGACAGTCAAGAATAACGAAATCAGTAGGAAATACAAACTTCCCCACTTGGACGAGCACATCATCCAAAATTCCTGTTGGCCTTTTCACTATGCGATCTGCCAGTTGCAGCAACATAGAGGTCAGTCTAGCTCTGCCAATGCCTAATTTTGTGTAGATTGCCAAGGGAATCAAGTTGATACTGGCTCCCAAGTCACACAATGCTTTAGCAAAAGCATAACTTCTAATTGTGCATGGGATAGTGAAACTACCGGGATTCGACAATTTTTGAGCCATAGGTTTTGTCACTACCACACTATAAGTTTGAGTTAGAGTTACAGTAGACAGGTCCTGGAAGTCAAATTTTCGAGACATCAGATCCTTCATCATTTTCGCATAGCCTGGCATTTCCCTCAAAGCATCCATCAGCGGAATATTCAATTGAATTTGTCTGAGTATTTCCATGAATTTCCTGTATTGATCATCTTTCTTTTGCTTTGCCAACCTTTGAGGTAATGGTGCAGGAATTAGCTTCTGCCCACTGCTTGGTGTCTTTTCTTGATTAGGGGTCTTTTCTACTACCTGTTCTAGGAGTTGTTCAATTTCCTTCTCTTTGCCTTTGTCAACTTGAGCTTGTTCAATTACAACCTCTGTGAGCTCCGTTGACTCGTCGATCTCTAATGGCACTGGAGTAATTGGCACTGTGTCTCTACTAGATTGAGCAACTTCTTTCTCTCTGTCTAAATCCCTTCCATTCTTGAGACTTACTGCCATTCTAATTTGGGTTCTGATCTTTTGGATTGATGTTTGTGTCTGCAGGCAACGTTCCTTGTGAGCGATTGTTCAAATCCATGGACAACTGGCCTAATTAAGTTTCAATGCCTTTAATAGCCAAATCATCTGCGGCTAACTTTTCTTGCATCCTTCCATTTGTCCCAATAATTTGTTGCAGCATGCCCTTGATTTCTATCATATTACTGTCGTCCTGTCTGGTCACCTGCTGTTGATGAGGCGGTTGGTAAGCCAACTGTTGTTGGTGCTGCTGATTGTAGCCCTGCTGCGTTTGATAAGGCACAACTTGGCCTTATGGTCGTGCTCCCCAGGATTGGTATTGTACTGTTGCTGGGTTGGTCTGTACTGCTGATTTTGAGGTCCCCATTGCTGTCCACCTTCCCTCTAACCCCCAAAATTATTGATGTAATTCATGTCTTCTCTGAAGCCCTGGTTATCATTCTCTCCACTTCACGAGCAAACATATGACTGATTTATGCAGGGAGTGCATAGGCCTCCATTTGTTGTGTCAACAATGTGCACCTGTTTCGTACCCATCTCATCAATTTTCTTTGTCAACAAGATCATCTGGGTCATGAGAGTGGCTATGTTTTCTGCATTTGTATTGTTTGGTTCAAGAGCAACAGAATGCTCTATTGGAGTGAGTGTTGTATCTCTCGTCATCCAGCCTGAATGTTGAGCCATCTTGTCAAGAAGAATCGTACACTCTGTGAATGATTTGCTCAAGAATGCACCCTCGGCTGAAGCATCTACATTGGCCTTTAGACTATTAGCCAAACCCATACAGAATCTCTGTCCTAGCATCTGATCCGGGAAGCCATGGTGTGGACACTTCACCAACATGCCCTTAAACCTCTCCCAAGTTTCCTGCAAAGTTTCAGTCGGTTTCTGCCTGAACTGCAATATCTCATCAATTTGCCTTGCAGTCTTGTGGGTTGATAAAACTTGTTTAAGAACTGCTTGACTAGTTCCTCCGAAGTAGCAATGGAGTTTATTGGGAGCGAATTCAGCCAAGTTTGAGCCTCCCCAGTCACTGAGAATGGAAACAATAATAATCTGATTGCTTCAGGTGTCAGATTTGGCTGTCTTTGAGTGACACATATTGATAGAAAATTCTTCAGATGTTGTTGTAGGTCTTCGATGTACGACCCGGAGAACAACCCTTTATTCTACAGCAAGTGCAGCATGTTGTTGGTAATCTGAAACATCTCCGCTTGTATCGGAAGGACTGCAATTGCGGTGGCCAGATTATCAGCAGTTGGTTACGCCCAATCATATAGAGAAGCTTTCGGCACAAGAGGTGCTACCACTCTGATGTTTGAATCAACTTGATTATTCCTATTGTTCCCGTTGACGTTCTCGATGTCGTCCATTTCAATTTTGAGTTGTTCATTTTGTTTTAGCTATTTGCCCTTCTTGTTAGCCCGATTCAATGCCCTAAATGCTTTCTCGGATTCTGAGAGTCCTTCAAAGAGTTCACCAGTTCTCAAGGAGCTTCTAGGCATGCACCTGAGGCACAAAAGAGTTCAAACGTGATAATTTCAATGGAAATATTTTTAGCACCACTGAAAATTGATCTAAACTAAAAGTCCTAGCAATTCTTTCAAGTTGTAATGGATAACACTGTTAGTTCCCCGGAAACGGCGCCAAAATTTGATCACGTCCAACTATGCCTTATAAAAAGGACTAAGCGGTCGCTGCAAAAAATAATCCGGTTCAAGAGTCCCTAGTCAAATCCCACAGGAAACTAACCTATCTGCTACAACTTTTCAGTTCACTAATGATAAGCTCAGACAACTTTCAGAGTTCATGAATTGATTTGTGAATTAATAAAATTACTTAACTAAAGAAAAATGACAATAAAAACTATCAATTAGCAAGAATGAGATTGAATCAAGGATAAAAGGATGTAGGGTTTATGATTTCCCCAATTGTCGGATTAATTCCTGTCACGTTAGCTATAATCGCGTCATAATACTCTCTAAAGATGATGAGTTCTTCCTTACCGCAATTATCTCTTGATCAATTACGATAATTTACTAGAAGTATTCTCTCGGAATACTCTAGTTGACAATTCGTACAACTCATAAATATCACCCAAAGTTTCGTTATCTCTAATCCCGCTTTTAAATTCGAGTAATTAATTTCTTAACTTACTCAAGAGTGGCTTTGTTCAACAACAATCTAATCAAGTATTCTTTCTCAAGCAATACAAGATAACTAGACATGATTAATCAAGGGCCCTTCAAGTAATCACAAAAATACATATTGAACAATTAAAGAGTAAGAATGGCTCAATTATATCAAAACGCAATCAAAAATTCATCCAATAATTGGTTCCATCAACCCTAGATGACGGGTTTAGCTACTCATAACTGTGTAAATAATCATAGTAATATCTAAAAAATATTAAACTACAAATTAAAGGAAAGCAGAGAGAAAAACTCGATTGATTCGTGCTTCCGAAGTATGTCACGACCCGAAATTTTCACCGTCGGGACCGTGGTGGCGCCTAATATTTCACTTGCTAGGCAAGCCAACATTAGAGAATCATTAAGCCAAATCCTTATTTCTATTCAGTAACTAACAATAATTAGCTAAGATAAAATATAATAAGCACGGAATAATATAAAGACTGTATTAATTACTACCACCCGGATCTGGAGTCACAATTCACGAGCATTCTAGAATTCGCTACAAGTAATAGTCTGAAAGAAGTACAACTGTTTGAATGAAAGAAATAGTAGAACAGAAAAGGTAGACGGGGACATCAAGGTCTGTGAACGCCGACATATCTACCTTGAGTCTCCGGATAGCGGTCCAATAGTAAAAATCTCGATCAACCCGAGCCGGCACCAAAATCTGCGCAGAAAGTGTAGAGTACAGTATCAGTACAACCGAACCCATGTACTGGTAAGTGTCGATCCTAACCTCGACGAAGTAGTGACGAGGCTAAGGCAAGGCACCTACAAATCTACCTGTACATTTTAACAGTGTATATACAAATAACAGTAATGAAGAGCTAGACAGAAAATATCGGGAGGGGGAAACATGCTGGGAGAAATACGAGATAAGGAACTACAACAGAATGATAACTGGAACAACCAATATACTATGAATCAACAGAAACAACAAATATAGTAAAGGAAAAATGCACGACATCACCCTTCGTACTTTTACTCTCAATCTCACCATAAAATCAATAGAAACGGCACGACATCACCCTTTGTGTATTAACTCTCATATCATGGCACAACATTACCCTTCGTGCTTTTACACTCACAATATGGCACGACATCACCCTTCGTGCATTAACACTCACAATATGGCACGACATCACCCTCCGTGCTTTTACACTCACAATATGGCACGACATCACCCTTCGTGCATTAACACTCACAATATGGAACGACATCACCCTTCATGCTTTTATACTCATAATATGGCACGGCATCACCCTTCGTACATTAACACTCTCCCTTACCATAATGGAATGTATAAATAACAACAGGGAGATAGAATAACAAGTACAAGCCTTACTTCAACATTTGGTTCCACAATATTAATCTCAACTTTGAAATAAGTACTCAATTATCACCAGAGAATCCGTAAACATAATAAAAATGATCAATTTAACAACACTAGTCTAAACACGTAACAATTAGGCATAGAAAAGAGGCAATATAAGAAAAATGGGAGAAAACAGGGAAAACAGGTAAATTGGCGGCGCATAAGTACTCACTTCACATATACGCCGCTCACATGAATTTCACATAGCAAATAATCTGAGGTTCTTAATTCCCTCATGTCAGTGTTAAACACAATACTTACCTCGCTCCAAAGGCCACTTAATACTCAATCACAATGTTTCCTCTAGAATTCACCTCCAAACCACTCGTATCATTCAAAAACGACTCAATAATATCAAATATTGCTAAAGGAATCAATTACATTGCATAAATTTAGATTTCCCAAATTTTCCTCCAAAAAGTCGAAAATCGACCCTGGGCCTGCTTGGTCAAAGCCTGAGGTTCGGACCAAAATTCATTTACTCATTCACCCTCGAGCCCGGATATATAATTGGTTTTGGAATCCGATGTCAAATTGAGGTCAAAATTCCCAAATTTTCAAAATCCCTAGTTTCTACCCAAACCCCTAATTCTACCATGAAAACTCTAGATATTAGGTTGAAAATTTATGAAATGAAATGGGTAATTGAAAGAAAATGGTTTAGAATCACTTACCAACACTTTGAGGAAGAAAACACCTCTTGCAAATCGCCTCTAGCCCGTTTGGTTTTGAGAAAATGAATTAATGGCCAATGCCCGTTTTGATTCTGTTTTAAGTGCTAGGCGACAGTGTTCATCGCGATCGCGTGAACACTGTCGCGTTCGCGAAGAGCAACCTCCTAAGGACTTACGCTATCGCGGGAAGCTTTATGCGTTCGCGAAGGTTTAGCCCGCCTTACCTTCGCGTTCGCGAGATAGGGCTCGCGTTCGCATAGAGCTTCCCAGGTCCCCTGCCTAGCCTAGCTAAGGCTACGCGTTTGCGTTCGACGAGTCGCGTTCGCTTAGAGCAACTCCCCCCAATGCTCCGCGTTCACAACCATGGTCTCGCGTTCGCGTAGAGTAAAATCCTCCCCATCCCAAGTTCCCCTTGGCGATCGCGAGAGTGCCTACGCGATCGCGAAGCACAACATACCAGATATCAGATACAGCAAAAATACCAGATTTGCTAAGTCCAAAACATCCCGTAGCCTATCCGAAACTCACCCGAGCCCTCGGGGCTCCAAACCAAACATGCACATAAGTCTAAAAATATCATACGAACTTGCTCGCATGATAAAATCGCCAAAATAATACCTATAACTACGAATTTAGTACCAAATCGAATGAAATTTTCAAGAAAGCTTTAAAATTCCTATTTTCACAACCAGACGTCTGAATCACGTCAAACCAACTCTCTTTCTCACCAAATTTCACAGATAAGTCATAAATATTATATTGGGCCTATACCGGACTCCGAAATCAAAATACGGACCCGGTATCAACAAGGCCAAACATCAACCAATTCTTAAAAATAATTAATTTTCTGACTTTTAATTTTCATCAAAAATTCATAACTTGAGCTGGGGACCTCCGAATTCGATTTCAGGCATACGCTCAGGTCCCATAATTCGATACGGACCCACCGGGACCGTCAAAATATGGATCCGGATCCGTTTATCAAAAATATTGGCTGAAGTCAACTAAAATCAACTTCTAAGGTAAAAATTCTTATTTTCATCAATTTTCAACATAAAAGTTTTTCGAAAATACGCCTGGACTGCGCACGTAAATCGAGAAGGGTAAAAATGAGATTTTTAGGGCTTAAGAGCGCAGAATCTAGTTCTAAAATATAAGATGACCTTTTGGGTCATCACAAAGTATTCCGTAGCCTCTTGCCTCTCTAATGATGTCTAACCCTTCAAAAACTAACTTTTAGGGGTATTTATATGGTAAGGGCCGAATTTACATGTCCAATACTAATGAGGACTTAAACTTCTTTTGAGATGGCATTGATGGCGCCTTGCACTGCCTATAGCACTGTCGTTTCAGTGCAAGGCACTATCTGTAGCATTGTCATTTCGGTGCAAGGCACTGTCTGTAGCACTGTCGTTTCGGTGCAAGACAATGTCTGTGGCACTGAATTTTTATTGCCTTGCACGTCTTCTTTTATTGCTTCATTTTGTAGTCTTGAGGTACCATTCCATGCAACCTTTCTCCAATTCATGTCCAAGCATTCCTACACATGAAATAAGCTCTATTAAGCGCAATTGTCGTACAAATTAGCATCCAAACAACAAGCAAGTGGGGTATATAACGTCAAAATATATGGAATTATCGCACGACATGAGATATCATCACAAAAATATCTATATCTATATTCTACAGATCTATCTATACTTATATTAAAAGCACGAAACCCCCTAACGAAATATCGTTCGTCTTTGTTACTCTTCAAACGTAGATCTCGCGTTGGACAAAATAATTATTTATTATTTCTCTTATATTTAGAAACAATTATTAGATTGATTTTCTAATATTTAGGAATTGTGTTTTAATTGTTTCTTAATATTTAGACTTTGAAATCAACTAAATTATGTGTATCAAAACCTTCCTTATTTAAACGAACTATCTAATACGACATATTGCGAAAGAAAAGTAAACTTTAACCTCAAAATCCTGTATATTAGGCAAATTATCACAATTTTACCAATGAATATGGAATTGTCTCTTGAAAAAAATAATTAGGAGGAATACATGTTTTAGAATAACACAATAACAAAATAGTATTATTGAGGAAGCAAGTAATAATTTGATTATTGTTTAAACAATTATTATCTAGGATTACGAATATACGTTCGGTCCCAAATATTTTTCTTAGTTAAGGACTTAATAAACAAAACTTCAGTTGGTTATAAAGTTCTAATTCTTAAATATTAAGATGTTCTGTGTAGTTCAAATAAGGAAAGATTTGATAACTAAAATTTAAGTTGATTTTACAGTCCTAGATATTAACAAAATAATTAAATGGTACAATTTAATATTTAGAAATAATAATTTAATTATTTTCCTTAATATTTAGAATTTTGAAATCAACTAAATGTTGTGTCTCAAAATCCTCGTTATTTGAACTATGTAATACGACATATTTGGCTGCAGCCACAAGTGCAAGATCGATGTGAGGCAGGTGCTGGTGCTAAAAGAGAAGTACACTAGAAAAATCACATTAGGAAACTTTCGTGCACTTTAAACACCTTTTAGGTTTAAAAGTTTCTTGTTTTTTTTTGTAATAAAATTTTAACCGATTAATTCTTCATAAGGATGTTCGGGCACTTTGAACTCCCTTTAGGTCTAGGAGTTTTTTTCTATCTTATTGTAATATTAAAAGTCGTAGGAATCTTCACCTTAACATGGGACAAATACTATATAATTTACCTAAACTCTTTGTATTTGAAGGATCATAAAATTCCCGTCAATGTAATATCTTTACTTTTTCATTTCAATAAATGTTGCATCGATGTTAATTGATATTACACCTAATTTATTCTTATTTTATATTCTATATACTTTTTTAATAAACGTAGAATTCACGTGTAACACCGTACACTAAAACTAGTAGATTAGAAAAATCATAAGAAACATCAACGGAATTCTGAGTAAACCTTGCAGGGTTCAAAGATAGTAAACCAGACTACATATCATGGGATCCCTCACATGCATCTTCACCGGTAGCGAAACTAGGAATGTTTTCAAGGGTGTTCAAATTTAAAAGAAGTAGAAAAAATTTCCGACAAAGGGTGTTTAATATGTGTTATATAACTCTAAAACGTAATATTTTACTTATGTACACAGTGCAATTTTTCGACGAAGGGTAGTTAGTTGACCACCCTTATGACCATGTGGCTTCACCACTGATCTTCACTCAAATGGGGATCAATTGTATGTAGAGGCGGATCCAGGATTTAAAATTTATGAGTTCCTATAACGATCTCGAGTTATATATACAATAATAATTAGGTTCCTAGTCAAATATTGATAGATATTTAGTAAATTTTTAATATAAATACAGAATTTGGGCAAAAGTTATTGGGTTCCCGGGAACCCATAACCTTAAAGTTGGATCCGCCCCCTGATTGTATGGTCCCTACATGGATGACGTAGACAAATTCAGAAATATACCAAATTCAAAAAGGATGTTAATTCAATAAAAAGTAATTGAAATTAACATTTTGGACAGACTAATTAAGGTCGGACGGAGTGTAGTCAATAAGTAAACCAACACTAAAGGCATAGAAATAATTAAATTACGTTAAGGCTTCACTTGCAACCAACACTAAAGGCATAGAAATTACGTTAAGGCTTGACTTGCAATTGCTGTGCCAAAACGTCGCTGACTTGGCCACTTGCAATATTAGCCAGTAGTGCGGACTTAGAAGCTGAAAGGACAGGGCGATCTTTGCACATGTGGGGTTCGCCGACTTGCCATTTTGAGATTTAGTCGGTGCATTTGAATATCATTGGCAGTGGTGATAAAATGAATTTAAAAAAAATAGTTATTTGTCTATATTATCCATCAAAAGTGAGTTGGATAATAATTTTTTAAAAATTTAGGCAAATATGGATAAAATCTATAAGATTCACTTAAAATGGATAACCAACAGGTTTAACTTTTACATTTCCAACGACTTAAATTGGGGGTTCCCGAAGTTTGGAGATTAAGAATTATCCCAAAAGTGATCATACTCAGAAGTCATGGATAATATGGATATATATATTATACCTGCTAGTTAACACATTTTCTATCCATATTATATGGGTCGAATCGAATAATTTATCTGTTTTTGCATTACCCATTTTCGTCCGTCCATATCCGATCCGACCCGTCCGTTTGCCACCCCTGACCACTGCATTCTTACATTTATGTTACAACAGTTTTGTATACGGGTAAAACCGAGCCCTTTGGACTCCTCGGTTCTCGATGAAGTAAACGGAGCAGAAATACAAATGTGAGGAGCCGAAATCGAGGTAAGTAACTCCTCGAGTCGAGGCCCGGACAAACACCTGCCCTCGGAGGAATCAAAGTCACGCCCCCAAGACCGATTCGAACCCCTAAACTTCGGAGAACTTCATCACACAATCGAGCACGACTAACAAAAAGGCCGTGATATCCGTGACCAGCCGGACATCACGGCGTGAATCTCGGCACGTATCGGCAGAGAGCCGGTGATAAGTTAAACGGAAGATTTTTACATTTTATGGAATTGTACTTAGGGTAAACTCCCCTACTATATAAAGGGGGGTCTGATTATTCATTAACCACATTGTAATACGCATACCAAGGCAATATACTCTCATTTTCTCCATTATTCAAAGTTCTTATTTTTGTTCATCAGTGCTTCGTTATTGTGAATCCGGGATCGAAGACAGGCATTCCATTAAGGTTGTAACCGAGTCCAGAATCATTCCTCTTAAGTGGTTTGACAATTTGTTACGTCCTTAATCTAACACAATTTATCATTTTTTATTGAAATAATTCGCATATCCTTAAAACCACATATAAATTTAATTGTTATCCGTTTTTAAGGGTAAACAGTTTGGCGCCCACCGTTGGGCTACGGATAATAGTGGATATTTGATACAAATTTCCATAACATACTCTACTTTACTCTTGTTCTTTGAGATCTTAATTTCAGGAAAGCTTAAAGATGTCAAACTCTCAATCTGCTCCCCTAAACGTTGATGTTGAATCTGGCCACCACGTCGAGAACAACAATATAGTGCTCAACAACGAGGTTCACCCTGCTGACCCCAACAGGGTCCCAGTCGCAGATCCAATCGATTCCAACTCCCATGTGGCCATCGACGCTAACTTGCCCACCGATCCGGGAACAACGTTCGCGGGGGAGCCAGGTCGGTAGCTAGGGATACGCACAGGGGTGAAGGCGATGAGATCAACTTGGGTATGATCTTCAAAATGCTACAGGCTCAACAGGCAGTGATAGCCCAGCTGCAGAACCAAAGCCGTGCTCCCAGTAGAGTTAAGACCGAACTATCCCGGGAAAACACTCGCAGAAATGAACCAGTCACAGAAAGGGCGAGTGAAGCTGAATCCGGGACCAACCCCGAGATAATAAAAATGCTCAAGGAATTGACGAAACAGGTAGAATCGAGAGAAAAGAAAATCGAAGCTAATGATAAAAAGGTGGAGACCTATAACTCTAGGGTCGACCAAATCCCTAGAGCACCATCGATACTGAAAGGCCTGGATTCCAAGAAGTTTGTCCAAAAGCCTTTCCCCCCGAGCGCAACTCCGAAGATCCTTAAGAAGTTCCGTATGCCGAAATCCTGAAGTATAATGGAACGACTGATCCAAATGAACATGTGGCCTCCTACACATGCGCCATCAAGGGGAACGACTTGGAGGATGATGAAATCAAATCCATTCTGCTGAAAATGTTCGGAGAAACCTTGTCAAAAGGAGTTATGATATGGTATCAAAGCTTACCCCTAATTCTATTGACTCGTTTGCTATGCTTGTAGATGCCTTTGTAAAAGCAAACGCCTGAGCCATCAAGATTGAAACCAGGAAGTCAGACCTTTTCAAGGTAAAGCAAAGAGATAACGAGATGCTTAGGGAATTCGTGTCAAGGTTTCAAATGGAACAAATGGATCTTCCTCCAATCGCAGACGATTGGGCCGTTCAGAAATTCAACCTAGGACTCAATCCCCAAAGCTTGTTGGCTTTACAGCAGTTGAAGCAAAATTTGATAGAATACCTAATAGTAACTTGGGCCGACGTCCATATTAGATACCAATCAAAACTCAGGGTCGAAGATGATCAGCTCGGGGCCCCTTCTGGGTCCGTTTACCCCGTCAGGACCAATGATAGATCCAAAGTGCCGTCGATCACGAACCAAGATCGAACAGAGATCGGTATCAACCATTCAATGGAGATCGAAGGAGCAGTGAGTCCGGATGTAACCTTGCAATGAGTGAAAGAAATAGTGATCGAGGTCATAATAATGGGGGACTCATGAGAAAGAACGATTTTGACAGACCTATCAGGTCGAAGGAAGCAACAAGGTTATCGGAATACAACTTCAACGTCGATGCTGCCGGTATCGTATCAGTCATCGGACATATCAAAGATACTAAGAGGCTTTGACCATTGCAGTCTGATCCTACCCAAAGGGACCCCAATCTAATGTGTAAATATCATGGCACCCACGGACACGGAACCGAAGATTGCCGACAACTGATAGATGAAGTAGCCCCGTTATTCAACAACAGCCACCTCCGAGAATTTCTGAGTGATCGAGCCAAAAATCACTTTAGGATTAGGGATGCCAAAAAATAGATTGAGCAAGAGGAACCTCAGCACATCATTAACATGATCATTGGTGGAGTTGACATCCCCCAAAGGCCGATGCTAAAATGCACTAAAGTATCCATAACAAGGGAAAAATAGACTCGAGACTATGTACCAGAGGGAACTGTATCATTCAATGATGAGGACGCTGAAGGCATCGTGCAACCACTCAATGATGCACTGGTAATATCCATACTAATAAATAAATCTCGAGTTAAGCGTATGTTAATTGATCCAGGTAGCTCGACCAATATCATCAGATCGAGGGTCGTGGAACAGCTGGGTCTGCAAGACCAAATAGTGCCTGCATTCCGAGTTTTAAACGGATTCAACATGGCTTGCGAGACAACTACAGGGGAGATAAACCTACCGGTAAACACCGTCGGGACCGTTCAGGACACAAAGTTCTACGTGATCGAAGGGGATATAAGGTACAATGCTTTATTCGGGAGGCCATGGATTCACAACATGAGGGCAGTACCCTCGACGCTACATCAGGCATTGAAATTTCCTACACCGAGAGGGATCAAAACAGTTTACGGGGAAAAGTCAGTTGCAAAAGAAATGTTCGCGATCGATGAGGTGGTCCCGATATCCAGAATTTCGACATCGAAGAGCCCTAGTTCAGTCAACAAGGGAGAAACCAAATAGCAATCACAGACGCGGGCCCAAACCAAACCATAAAGAAGGAGACAGTCGAGGATGACGACTACAGAGTCCCTAGGTCTTTCATAGCCCCTGACGATTTTGATACCACCAAGTTAACAGTTGAGGAGTTGGAGCAAGTCAGGTTGATCGAGCACCTGCCTGATCAAAAGGTATACCTGGGCACGGGACTAACTCCCGAGCTAGGAAAAAACTCATTAAATTCCTTATAGCTAACATAGATTTCTTCGCTTGGTCCCATCTTGACATGACAGGGATCCTGCCGGAAATAACTACTCACAAGCTGAGCTTGGATTTGATGTTTCACCCGGTTAAATAGAAGAGGAGGTTCAGTCCGAAGTCAAGCATGTGTTCATCAAAGACGAGGTATCCAAACTTCTTAAAATAGGCTCCATTTGGGAAGTTAAGTACCCAGATTGGTTAGCTAACGTAGTGATAGTGCCTAGAAAGGGAAATAAATTTAGAATGTGTGTAGACTATAAAGACTTAAACAAGGAATGCCCCAAAGACCCTTTCCCTTTGCCTAACATCGATCGCATGATCGATGCAATGGCCGGCCATGAGATACTCAGCATTCTCGACGCCTACTCCAGGTACAACCAAATTCGGATGGACCCAGGAGACCAAGAAAAAACTTCCTTCATCACTAAATACGGAACCTACTATTATAACGTAATGCCATTCGGACTAAAAACGTCGGTGCCACTTACCAACGCGTAGTAAATCGAATCTTCGAAGAGCAAATAGGAAAATCAATGGAGGTTTACATTTACAACATGTTAGTTAAGTCCCTGCGAGCAGAGGACCATTTGAAACATTTGCAGGAAACCTTCAACATATTGAAGAAATACAATATGAAGCTGAACCCGGAGAAATAAGCATTCGGAGTCGGGTCCAGGAAGTTCCTCGGATTCATGGTGTCCAACCGAAGAATCGATATCAATCCCGACAAGATCAAGGCCATAGAGTACATCACCGTAGTGGACAATGTCAAGGCCATTCAAAGGCTAACCGGGCGCATAGACGCCTTGGGTCGATTCATTTCAAGGTCCTCCGACAAGAGCCATCGGTTCTTCTCGTTATTGAAGAAGAAGAATAAATTCTCATGGACCCCGGAGTGCCAACAAGCCTTGGAAGAACTCAAGCAGTACCTTTTGAGCCCGCTCTTGCTTCATACTTCGAAGGTAGATGAGCAGCTGTACCTATACTTAGTGGTATCCGAAACAGCGGTAAGTGGAGTCCTGGTCTGGGAAGTGGAAGGTACGCAATTTCCTATCTACTATGTTAACAGGACTCTAGACGAGGCCAAAAATAGGTATCCTCACTTGGAAACATTGGCACTCGCTTTGCTAAGCGCCTCCAGGAAGTTAAAACCGTATTTAGAATACCATCCCATATGTGTCATAACTACCTACCTATTGAGAAACATAATGCGTAAACCCGAGCTCTCAGGACGATTGGCCAAATGGGCCATGGAAATCAGCGGGTACGATATCGAATATCGACCCTGAACCGCCATCAAATCCCAAATTTTGGCAGACTTTGTGGCCGACTTCACGCCGGCCCTAATACCCGAGGTCAAAATGGAATTGTTGTTGAACTCATAGACTTCCTCGGGGATCTGGACCCTCTTTACGGATGGTGCCTCAAACGTAAAAGGGTCCGGACTTGGCATCGTGTTAAGCCACCAATGGGTAATGTAGTTAAGCAATCTATTAGAACTTTAAAATTGACTAACAATTAGGCTGAGTATGAGGCCATGATTGCAGGTCTCGAACTGACTAAGAGCCCGGGGGCCAAAGTGATCGAAGCTAAGTGCGAGTCCTTCTTTGTGGTGAATTCGGTCAATGGGACGTTCGAAGTGAAAGAGAAACGAATACGGAGATACCTAGATAAACTACAGGTAACACTGCATCGATTCAAGGAGTGGACCCTGCAACATGTAACCCACGATCAAAACAACGAGGCCGATGCTCTAGCTAACTTGGGATCATCGGTTGATGACGATGAATTCAGCTCGGGAACGGTCATATAACTTATGAAATGGGTAATGGAAGAAGGCCGCCCCGAGATAAACTCAACAAGCTTAACATGGGATTGGAGAAACAAGTATATAGATTATCCGAAGATCAGGAAGCTGCCCTCGGACCCTAAAGAATCGAGAGCTCTGTGCACGAAGATGACCAGGTTCTGCCTGTCCGAAGATAACACCCTATTCAGGAGAACGTTCGATGGCCCACTCTCCATATTTTTGGGACCGGGAGATACCAAATATGTCTTGAGGGAAGTTCACGAAGGCACCTGCGAGAACCATTCACGTGCCGAATCGCTGGTTTGTAAGATAATCAGAGCCATCTACTACTGGATCGATATGGAGAACGATGCGAAGGAGTTCGTACAGAAATACGATGGATGTTAGAGGCACGCACCGATGATCCACCAGCGGGGGGAGCTACTGCATTCGGCTTGTCACCTTGGCCATTCATGAAATGGGGAATGGGCATCGTCGGTCCCCTGCCATGGGCACCCGGTAAGGCTCAGTTTATATTATTTATGACTGACTATTTTTCTAAATGGGTTGAAACCCAGGCATTTGAGAAAGTCAGGGAGAAAGAAGTTTTCGATTTTATTTGGGACAACATAATATGCCGGTTTGGAATGCCGACCGAGATTGTATGCGACAACGGGAAGAAGTTAATTGGCAGTAAGGTGAACAAATTTTTCGAGGACCATAAGATTAACAGGATCCTATCAACACCCTATCACCCTAGTGGAAATGGGCAAGTGGAGTCTACTAACAAGACCATACTCCAAAACCTTAAGAAGATATTGACCGACGCAAAAGGAAAATGGAAGAAACTTTTGCCCGAATCCTGTGGGCATATCGTACAATCTCAAAATCTAGTACCGGGGCCACCCCGTTCTCGTTAGTCTACGGCACTGAAGCGCTAATACCGGTCGAGGGAGGAGAACCGAGTTTTTTCTATATGTAACTGAAGAGTCAAACGGTGAGGCCATGAGCACGAGCCTAGAACTATTGGACGAGAGGCGCGGGGCCGCCGCCCTCGTCCGGTTGGCCACCCAAAAAGTACGGATCGAAAGGTATTACAACCAGAGAGCCAACCTCCGACATTTCAATATCGGGGACTTGGTGTTGATAAAGGTGACACTGAACACCCAGAACCCAAACGAAGGGAAGCTGGGACCGAATTAGGAATGTCCATATCGAATTGTCAAGATTATCGGTAAAGGTTCATACAAACTCAAAGCAGGGAATGGTAATTGACTACCAAACAACTTGAACGTAACCCACTTAATGATACTACTACTAAGGTATGACCCCATTCATTCTTTCCTTTACATATATTGCGAATTGGACTTAGAACTTGCAGGCAACAACCAAGGAATAATGCAGCTATTAGGCCTGAAAGCACGCGTTGTACTCTTTTGCCCTTGAACCGATTTTGTCCCAAATAGATCGTACTAACTTAGAATTGAAGACCGGTTATGAACCGGAATCGAGGGTCACATCAATAGTATTCGAGCCCTCTCGATGATCGACCTCGAATACTGGGGGCCATCACACTCGGATAATGATTATATCAAGGAAGAAAACTTTGTTCTTGAACATTCTGGGATCGGTGGATAGGATTTATTGTAAGGGCCAAACGGTCAAATGAATCGTGCCCGCATAGACCACGTAAGCCATAACACGAAGCTTGTACACACTTACAATCTTGTATATTGAGCACATGAATGAAATAAAGTTTCCACCTTGCAGATACATATTTTGTCCCTTAAGACTATTACATTTTGTTCCTTAAGGATATCGAGCCCAAGGGATGCCTCTATCCGGAACCAAGAGATCACCCCCACTCGGGGAATATCGTCCAAGGCAAGTTCAGACGGCTCGAGTATCGAAGCCCGGGGGCATAAAAACCTATTAGGCAATGCCTAAACCTAAAAGGCTACGACCACCCCCACTGTGGAACTGTCGTCCAAGGTAAGTTCGGACGGCTCGGGTATCGAAGCCCAAAGGTACAAATCATATTAGGCAGTACCTGAACTTAGACGGCTCGGGTATCGAAGCTCGGGGGCACAGAAGCCTATTAGGAAGTGCCTAAACTTAAAATGCTATGGCCATCCCCACTCGGGGATTGTCGTCCAAGGCAAGTTCGGATAGCTCGGGTATCGAAGCCTGAAGGTACAAAGCCTATTAGGCAGTACCTAAACTTAAAAGGCTACGACCACCCTAGAAACGGTTCGGAGAGGTCCGAACCCCGTAATCAAAACATAAGTCCTTCAAAATTTCCAAACTGGTACAAAAGCAACCCTCGACAAATCTATAATTTAAAAAAATCTAAACAAGCACTTCATGGAAAGATTTCTGTCATATCGAGCTCCAACGAGTTTCAAACAAAACTTACATCGAGAACGAGTCTTGTCTTATTTGAACCTCAGAACAAGACCTTAGTACTACATTTTATTCCGTGCTAAGGCATTTGAAATCATAAAGAGGAAGCCAAAAGAAACTAACTCAAAAATTGCCAAAGGGAAAAAAAAGCCCTATATGCATTCCAATAAAAGTCTTTAGAAAGGCCAATGATAACAGCCTCAACAAAATGAACAAAATACAAAAACAAAGAAAATTTCCTAAGGCGCCTAAGCCCGATCTTTACCAGAACCCGCCTCGTCGCCTGGGCCGTCAGGGTCTTCTCCATCCTCGGGGTCACCGGAGCCCTCAAAGCCCTCCTCATCCTCGGGGTCGGCCAGCTTCTTGGCCTCGTCCTCGAGCCTTTTCGAATCTTCAATCTCGGCTGACATGTCAAAACCCGGGGCATGGACCTCCTCGAGAGTCTCCCTTCGGGACAACCACTTCACGTACTCAACAGTAACTTTCAGGTGGTCCTAGGCTGCCTCGGCATCGGCCCTGTACTGGGCCACCATCTCTTCAGCATCAGCCCTGGTTATTTTCGACACATACTTCGCTGATTCGAGCTCCTTGCCAAGGGCATCCCGTTCAGCAATGACCGAGCCCAGTTGAGACTGGAGGTCTTCGATTTGTTGAGCTCGAGCTTCGGCTTTCTCTTTTGTCACTTGGACTTGGACCCCCACCTATGCCAGCTGCTCTCGGCCAGTCTCCTTCTCCGAAGCCAATCGGTCCATTTTTCCTTTTCACCCATCGGCCATGGCCTGCACCTCGTTCATTTCAGCCCCGAGTTAGTTAATCCGATCGATCTTTTGCTGGACCTGCGAGGTTTGGTCGTTAGTCACTATTGCTATATCCTCATCACTAACCTTGAAAATCTTTACCTATTCCAACAAACCGACATACTCCTTCTAAGCCGCATCCAACTCGGCTCGGAGATCCTTGACAACCCCTTCGTATTGCTCGGTGAGAACCTTGTACATATCTCTTTTCTCGGCAAGCTCCCTAGCCTCAACCTCGAGTTGGTTCACCTCAGCCCGGTATCAAAGAAAGCTCTCATGGTGAAGTACCGAGGCCTGCAAAAAGATAAAAGGGAGAAGACGTGAAAATTATCAAGAAACTAAGTCAAAAGATTAAAGAGTATAATGACGCCTTACCCGATTCAGCACCTTATGTGCTTTATTGAACAGGCATAACACGCCAAGCTCATTCATTTTCGCCTGGTCATCTTCGGTTACCAGGCACCGGAGGTAACTCACTACTCCTACGGGAGCAGAAGGAACCCGGGCATCCTCCGGGACGGTGATGATTATTGACCTCTTGCGGCCGGAATCTGCACTCGGGGCATGAAATTGGTTGGTTAATGTTGTGCTCGAGCTCTGCCCGTAGGCTTCTGAAGACGGATCTTTTCTCGGCACCTCCAAGTCACCCAACCCGGAGAAGTCGTCCAGAGCGGTCGAATCCATACCTTCAAAAAAAGAATGAAGGGGATCATCCATACCATGGGCCCTTTCGTTGGATCGCTCCTTCACCATCCGGGCTTCATCGAATATGGACTCGATAAATGAAGGCAATCCCGAAATCGTTATAACACCGGGCGAGATGGAGCCGGCGTTATGAGAGGCCTCAGCCCTCGTCTCTACATCGTCCTCCTGAACCTGAGGAAGACCGGCATTTGTTGTCTCTACCTCGGCTGCTGCCCGCTCTTCAGGGGAGGTCGGTTCGTGGGTCGCAAAAAGATCATCCTCCTCGGGCTCATCCCTGAGCCGGAAGAGCGAGTCCGAGTCTGGTGCTCGAGAGCTGGAGCCCTCCTTTGGCTTACAGACCAATCTTCTCTTTCGTTTCTTCTTCTTTGAGTTTGGGGAACCTAGAGCCTTTCTTTTATTCTTCTTCTCCCCTGCTGCATCCCCGAGCTGCCCCAAAGCAGAGGAATTAACGGGTAAGTCCTCGTCCCTGACCAGAGGCCTAAGCTCGATGGTCTTACGCAACCATGCAAAAAGAAAATAAAGGAAATGAGAACGTGATGCTAGAAGGAGAAACCTAATGTAACTTATTCGGGAAAGAAATTTTACCATGCCACGAGAGCTCGGAGCAAGGCATCTATGAGAAAATACTATCGATCCATTCCCTGAGTCGAGGGACATCATTTGGGACTTGAGCAACAGCTGCACCACCACAAATACCGATGAGGAAAAAGGAGATAAATATGAAATCAACATTTAAAGGAAAGTTGTGCTTACATGATGCATTCCACTTCTCGGGGAATGGCCTAAATTTGGCAGGAATCAAGTCTGAGGTCCTCACCCGGACAAAGCATCCCTGCCAGCCCCGATCCCGATCTCGATCCTCATCGATGCTTGAGAACAGGGATTTTCTAGCTCAGTGTACGAGCTTTATCAATCTCCCTTGGAAGATTTGGGGACTGTACAGGCGGAGTAGATGATCGATGGTGAGCCGACAAGAGTCGATCTTGTGCATAAACAATCGAAGGAGGATTACGCTCCTCTACAATGACGGTTGGATTTGACCGTGGCATACTTCATACCTCTTACAGAAGTCCATAATAACCGGATCCATCGGACCCAGGGTGAAGGGATAAGTGTAACCACTTAGATATCCCTCGACATGGGTAGTAATGGCCTCTTCGGGGTCGGGGACCACTATGTCCTTATTTGCCCAGTTGTAGTCCTTTCGGATATCAGGGATGTCATCTTCGCTGATCGAGCATATACCTCTCGATGCCTCCTCACACCGACCCTGCATCAAAGAGGGATTCTCAACCTTAAAGTTATCGGCGACTGAACAACCCCCGAGAATGAACATTTTCAAGGGAGGTCCGGCAGTTGGCTCATCAGCAGCCACGTTAGCAGCGGACCTCTCCAAGTCAACCACATCAGGAGTCGTTTCATCAATTTTAGCGGTCGGTTGAGAAGAAGAAGCGACTTTTTACGGAACAAATTTGGAAGTTTTGGCCATTGTTATCTGGAAAAAGCTTGAAAAAAGATGAAGAAATGATGAAAGATGAAGGGTCAAATGTGGTGGTTTGGATAGAAGTTGAGTAAAGATTTGTAACTTACTGAGAAATCTTGAAAAACTGAGGTAACAATACTAGAGTATGAAGAAGGATAGAAGACTCGAGGGTAGAAGCTTGAACGTAAAGTAAAAAATGAACGAAGGAGAGGAATATTTATAGAGACTTCACGACATTTTGCGTTCAGAGATGGCCAGCCGGTGGCTGACACGCATTTGAGGTCATAATGACTTGACTGATGAGACGTTTTGGGTTCTTTGTCGTTTCTGCCACGACGTATCGGAGAAGGAATCGAAGTACATATATCATTTCTCGTCGTTTTCGTAAACTTACTCTCCGAAAAATGAGGGAACTATCTGTATACGAGTAAAATCGAGCCCTTTGGATGCCTCGGTTCTCGATGAAGTAAACGAAGCAGGAATACAAATGTGAGGAGCCGGAATCGAGGTAAGATCCTCGAGTCGACACCCGGGAAAACACCTGCCCTCGTAGGAATCGGAGTCATGCCCCCAAGACCGATTTGAACCCCTTAACTTCGGAGAACGCCATCAGACAATCGAGCACGACTAACAAAAGGCTGTGATATTCGTGACAAGCCAGATATCACGACGTGAATCTCAGCACGTATCGGCAGAGAGCCGGTGATCAGTTAAACGAAAGATGTTTACTTTTTATGGAATTGTACTTAGGGTAAAACTCCCATACTATATAAAGGGGGAGGGGGTCTGATTATTCATTAACCACATTTTAACACGCATACCAAGTCAATATACTCTCATTTTCTCCATTATTCAAAGTTCTTATTTTTGTTCATTAGTGCTTCGTTATTATGAATCCGGGATCGAAGGCAGGCATTCCATTAAGGCTATAACCGAGTCCAGAATCATTCCACTTAAGTGGTTTGACAATTTATTACGTCCTTTATCTGTTTAATCTAACCTAATTTATCATTTATATTGAATTAATCTGCATATCCTTAAAACCACATATAAATTTAATTATTATCCATTTTTTAGGGTAAACAAGTATTTATATTTTTATTTCAACTAGTTGTAAGGCACGAGCATTGCGCTTGTACCCCCAAAACCATGAATATAAACTTTTAAAAAAATTACGTAAATAATTTTGAAAATGTGTTTAAATTAAATAAATAAAAACTTTAAAAAATTATAAATTTATGAAAATGATGAATATTAAACATATTATCCAACTCAATAAAAGAAGAAAACCTACTATATAGAAGTCCTTAAATGTCTTATTGTAATTTTTATATATGAGTTTTGTATTTGTTTTGGAAATCCATAGGGACTTTCTTTACATGAAGCGCAAGAGTAATTTCAATTCTTCCTTGTCCTCTATACCTTTTTAGGAAACAATTTGAAAAATGTAGTTAGACTGTCGCAAACCTGCAAATTTACTTGAGTTATAAAATAAAATTAACGGAAATTTTTTGGATCTTAAAGATGCATGTTGATGTTATTATGAGATAACTTTTTTCACACTCCTTTTTTCAATATATCAAATCTTAGTTGAATGAGTGTCATTGAGATTTGAAAAGGTTTTAATGAAATATTCAAATAAAAATATGACAGATGTTAAAGCATATTTTTTATAAGAACGTTCTTGCACCTGGTATATACACCAATTGATAAATCGATAACACATTTTTAACATACTACTCTTATGAATAAATAAAATTACCATTTTGTAGAAGCTAAATTAAAGGCAATAAAATCTCAATGAGAAGAGCTCATATGAAGATTAAAAACTCAATTCCATAACAGTCCCAGTTCTTTTGAAATTACATACTTATTGTTGTAGTTTGTTTGGGAATAACTTTTGCGGCTAAAAGATAATGTAAGATAAATTAAAACTTCTAAGTGTATAAATAACTATAAACTATATTATAATTATAATATAGGGAGCGGAGAGAGTCAGTGGTAGAGGTTAGGCAGGTGAATGATAAATTGATGGCGATTAAGTTAGTAGTTGGAGGGAGCACTATGAATGTCAGCGCCGCAAGCGGGTTTTGACGGGGAGGTTAAAAGGCGCTTCTGGGAGTCGTTGGATGAGGTGGTGTAGGGTACTCCGTCTACGGAATAGTTATTTATAGGACGTAATTTTAATGGTCATATTAGGTCGTGTGCTGGTGGCTATGGCGAGGTGCACAATGGCTTCGTCTTTGGGGATAGGAACGGAGGAGGAACTTCACTATTGGATTTCGCTAGAGATTTTGAGTTGGTGATCGTGAACTCTATTTTTCCGAAGAGGGAGGATCATTTGATTACTTTCCGGAGTATGGTGGCTAATACTCAGATTGATTATCTCCTCCTCAAGAGGTGTGACAAGGGGTTGTGCGAGGATTGTAAGGTGATCCCGAGTGAGAACCTCACGACACAACATAGGCTCCTGATGATGGACGTTGGTATCTTGATAAAGAGGAAGAAGAGGTTTATACAGGGTCAACCGAGGATCAGGTCGGGAGTTTTGACTAAGGATAATACGCAGGAGTTGGAGGGGCAGTTGACAGCTATGGGAGCCTGGAAGAGTGGTAGGGATACTAGCGTTATGTGAACGACGGCGACAGACTATATAAGGGAGGCGGTGAGGGAGGTGTTAGGGGTCTCGAAGGGGTACTCTGGCGGGCACCGAGGCGACTGGTGGTGGAATGACTTGGTCCAGGGTAATGTGGAAGAAAATAAAGTGGCATACCTTAAGTTAATGGAGAGCACCGACGAGGAGTAGAGGAGAGAGAATAGAGAAAGATATAAGGAAGCTAGGAGGGAGGCAAAATTAGCGGTCATGGAGGCTAAAACTATTGCGTTTGGTAGGCGGTATGAGGAACTGGGGGCTAAAGGTGGGGACAAGAAGTTATTTCGACTGGCCAAAGCGAGAGAGAGGAAGGCTCGTGACTTGGATCAAGTTAGGTGCATCAAACACGAGGAAGGTTGTCTATTGATGGAAGAGGCCCAGATTAAGCAAAGATGTCAGTCGTACTTTCATAAACTTCTTAATAAAGAGGGGGACTGAAACATCGTGCTAGGGGAATTGGGGCACTGCAAGAGTCACCAAGACTTTAGGTATGCAGGCATATTAACATTAAGTAGGTCGTGGGAGAAATTCATAAGATGAGTCGGGGTAAAGCGACCGGACCAGACGAGATTCCAGTAGAATTTTAGAGGTATGTGGGTAGAGCAGGCTTGGAGTGGCTAACTGGGCTGTTTAATATTATTTTCAGGACGAAGAGGATGCCAGATGAGTGGAGGTGGAGTACGATGATTCCGCTGTATAAGAACAAAGGTGATATCAAGAATTATAATAGCTATAGGGGTATCAAGTTACTAGTCATACCATGAATGTTTGGGAGAGGGTGGTGGAAGAGAGGGTAAGGAGGGCAGTGTCTATATAAAAAATCCAGTTCGGGTTCATGCCGGGTCGTTCTACTACGGAAGCTTTTCACCTTATCAGGAGGTTGGTGGAACAGTACAGAGATAGGAAGAATAATTTACACATGGTGTTTATTGACCTAGAGAAGGGATAGGACAAGGTCCCTAGGGACGTTCTGTGGAGGTGCCTGGAGGTGAAAGGTGTGCCGGTAGCTTATATTAGGGCGATAAAAGATATGTATGATGGATCTAAGACTCGGGTTAGGACCGTGGGAGGTGACTCAGAGCCTTTTTCGGTGGATATGGGTTTACACCTGTCACAACCCGAAATTCTCACCTTCGGACCGTGATGGCACCTAACATTTCACTTGCTAGGCAAGCCAACGTTAGAATAATATTATCCATTTTAAAATAATTTTTAAATGTATTAATAACAAGAAAGCAAATGAGGAAGCAATTTTGAAATAATCTATAATAATAACGGTGTCTAAATACCACCCCAGAATTGGTGTCACAAGTGCACGAGCTTCTAGAATAAATATAAATAAAGATCTGAATAATATAAAGCTGTCTGAAAATAAACACACAGCTTAAGTACAATAGACGGGGACTTCAGAACTGCGGACGCCATGCAGTTATACCTCAATTGTCCTCTGATAGCTGAAATTCGAGCAAGTTTATGGTACGCCGCTGGGACCAACTCTAAAATCTGCACAAGAAGTTCAGAGTGTAGTATCAGTACAACCGACCCCATGTATTAGTAAGTGCTGAGCCTAACCTCGACGAAGTAGTGACGAGGATAAGGCGGTTCACTTGCATTAGCCTGTACGCAATATTAGTAACAACAACAATAATAGGAATAAATCAGGTAATTCATTTATAGTAATTGAAGGCAACTCAGCAGTCATAACCAATTATCATTTCCATTATTTCTGTTGTAGTGTACAACCCGCTCTCACAATATATCCACATTTAGTTCTGTTGCGGCATGCAACCCGCTCCTCCAATGTATTCATTTTAATCAAGTCTGTTACGGCGTGCAACTCGATCCTCCAATATTAACTTTTTAACAAGTCTGTTACGGCGTGCAACCCGATCCTCCAATATTGACTTTTAATAAGTCTGTTGCGGCGTGCAACCCGATCCTCCAATATTGACTTTTAATAAGTCTGTTGCGGCGTGCAACCCGATCCTCCAATATTGACTTTTAATAAGTCTGTTGCGGCGTGCAACCCGATCCTCCAATATTGACTTTTAATAAGTCTGTTGCGGCGTGCAACCCGATCCTCCAATATTGACTTTTAATAAGTCTGTTGCGGCGTGCAACCCGATCCTCCAATATTGACTTTTAATAAGTCTGTTGCGGCGTGCAACCCGATCCTCCAATATTGACTTTTAATAAGTCTGTTGCGGCGTGCAACCCGATCCTCCAATATTGACTTTTAATAAGTCTGTTGCGGCGTGCAACCCGATCCTCCAATATATTCATTATAATCAATCCTGTTGCGGCGTGCAACCCGCTCCTCCAACATTTTCATTTACCAATTCTTATAGAAGAAATTTTTCCAATAAATGTAACAATTAATATAAAATTACAAGACAACAAGCATACAATAATTATGGTTTAATTATGAAGCAAACAATGACAAATAACTAATTATTATGGAAATTAGGGAGCAAATAGGCAGTTTAATATTTATTATGCTAACTGTCAAATAACAATTAAGGAACATAATTCAAATAGCATGTAACAATTAATGCAGGAATTCAAGAATTTATATTTGCAAAGAATAAGAGAGAAATAATTATTATAATAATTAATTTATGATTAAAAATAATTTATGATTTTTCAAGTAAGCAGGCAAACAATTAATTTGACGATGTATAAACACTCGTTCACCTCGCCTATACGTCGTTTACATGCAATTCACATAACAAACAATTTAAGAGTTCTATTCCCTCAAGTCAAGGTTAATCCCGACACTTACCTCGCTTTACAAATTCTAATTAAATATTTAATCACAGCTTTTCCTTTTAAATTTGCCTCTGAAAGCTTCAAATCTATTCACAAACAATTCGATATATTCAATACAAATCATAGGAATTAATTCCATATGAATTTATAAATTTTTCGGATAAAAATCCGAAATTCATTAAAATATTCGGCAGTGGGACCCATATCTCAAATTCCGAAACAACTCGCGAAATCTGAACACCCGTTCCGATACAAGTTCAACCATACTAAATTTGTCCAATTCCGACATCAAATGGACCTTCAAATCTTAAATTTTCGTTTTTGAAAAGTTTTACAAAAATTCTAATTTCTTCCATCTAAATCCGAAATAAATTATGAATATAGACATGGATTTGTGAAATATAATCACTTTATGATAAAGAACACTTACCCAGTTCAAAGTCGTGAAAATCTCCCTTGAAATCGCCCAAATCCGTGACTCAAAACTCAAAAATGAGTAAAAATGGCTAAGACCCGATTTTATGGATTCTTCCCAGCATTTTTGCATCTGCGGTGCCTGGGCTCGCACATGCGAGCTCGCATCTGCGAGAAAAATCTCGCATCTGCGAATAAGGGGCTGCCAAGCGAGTTTCGCATCTGCGGATAAAATGTCGCACCTGCGACGTCCGCATCTGCGCGCAAGGGCCGCACCTGCGAAGACCGCATCTGCGATGGAAGTCTCGCTTCTGCGAGCTCGCACATGCGGTCAAAATTCCGCAGGTGCGATTACACCAGAACTCAAAATCTCAGATTTTGCTTAAGTCTAATTATTGTTCCGATTTCGATCCATTTCACTCTTGGGTTATTCGGGACCCCGCTCGAATATACCAACAATTCTCGTAACATAATACGAACTGACTCGGGGTCTAAAATCATGTCAAACAACACTGAAATTTCAATTCACACCCCGATCGAACTTTGAGTTTTAAACTTTCAATTTGCAAATCTCGTGCCAAAATATATTAAATGAATCCGGAATGACTTCAAATTTGGCACACAAGTCATAAATGACTTAACGGAGCTGTTCAAATTTCCAGAATCGAATTTTGGTTCCGATATCAAAAAGTCAACCCCATGGTCAAACTTGAAATATTTAGCCTTTAAATTGCTAGTTCCGTTAAATGGTCATAACTTGAGCTAGGGACCTCCAAATTAAATTCCGGGCATACGCCCAAGTTCCAAATCACGATACGGAGCTACCGAACTGTCAAAATATCGATCCAGGTCTATTTGCTAAAACCATTGACCAAAGTCAACTCACTTGAATTTTAAAGCTCTATTTTCTATTTTAATCCATTTTTCACATAAAAACTTTCTGAAAAATTATACGAACTGCGCACGCAAGTCGAGGAATGATAAATGGTATTTTTTGAGGTCTTAGAATACAGAATTACTTATTAAATTTAAAGATAACGTTTTGTGTCATCACAACACCAAGGATCTGCGCTCAGCCCGTTCTTATTTGCCCTGGCGATGGATGCATTGATACACCATATTCAAGGGGAGGTGCCATGGTGTATGTTGTTCACTGATGATATAGTTCTGATTGATGAGATGCAAGGCGACATTAACGAGAGACTGGAGGTATGGTGGAAGGACATGGAGTCTAAAGGTTTCAAGTTGAGTAGGACTAAAATGGAATATTTGGAGTGTAAGTTCAGCGACGTGTCGGGGGAAGCAAACGTAGATGTGAGGTTTGACTCACAAGTCATCCTTAAGAGAGAGAGTTTCAAGTACCTAGGTTCAATTACCCGGGGAGATCGACGGGGATGTCACACACATTATCGGAGTATGGTGGATGAAATGGAGGTTAACATCTGGAGTGAGTCCTGTGTGACAAGAATATGCTACCAAAACTTAAAGGTAAGTTCTATAGAGCGGTGGTTAGACTAGCCATGTTATATGGGGCTGAGTGTTGGCTAGTCAAGATTTCACATATCCAAAAGATGAAAGAAGTAGAAATGAGAATGTTGAGATGGACGTGCAGGCACACTAGGATGGATAAGATTAAGAATCAGGATATTCGAAAAAGGGTGGGCGTGGCTCCCTTGGATGAGAAGATGCGAGAAGAAAGGCTTAGATGGTTCGGGAACATGTAGAGGAGGACCCTTGATGTTCCGATTAGGAGGTGTGAGTGGTTGGCTCTGGCAGGGACGAGAAGAGGTAGAGGCGGCCTAAGAAGTATTGGGGCGAGGTGATCAAGCAGAACATGGCGCGACTTCAGATTTCCAAGGACATGACCCTTGATAGGAATGTGTGGAGGTGGAGCATTAGGATTGTAGGTTAGGGGGGTAGTCGATCATTTTTCCTTGTTGTGCCGGCTAGTGTGGTAGTGTTTTATCTAGGACTGCTAGCGGTTTTTGTTGTATTTCATATTTTCTTTTTTTCCTGTATTTTACGAAGTTGATATTGCTTTTTTGGTTTCTGTTGCTGTTACGGATCTATTGTCTCTGAGCCGAGGGTTTTCCGAAAATAGTATCTATATCCCTTCGGAATAGGGGCAAGGTCTACGTACACTCTACCCTCCCCAGACACCACTAGTGGGATTCTACTGGGTGGTTGTTATTGTAATTGATTTGCTTTAGTGCGATTGTATTCAATTATGCATTGGTAATGAACATGCAAATTTTCCCTCGAAGAAAGGGAAGTAGGAGATTTCAGAGTTGTTTTAGTGCATTTTTGTATTGCGACTCCCCAACCTTTTATAATGAAATTTTTTCAACAAAGTTGCCAGTTAAGGAACTTAAAATACTATAATGTCCCTATAAATATTTATATATTGGCGAATCATATTTAACTTTAAAAATATTTTGTTGGTACCTTAATCGATAATACGTGTAGTATTTTTTGAAGCAATTTAAAAAGTATGATGATCTATCATATGGCCAACTCTCGCATTGCTTATTATTAAAAATCATTTTCTTCTGCCACTAATGCGGCACGTCACATTCATAGTCTACGTCATTAAAAAATTTATTCAACTTTAAATTCCTAAATGTTAGGAGTTTTTACATAGTTCATGTAAAAAAAAGACTTAATAATTAAGATTTTAGTTGATTTTGAAGTTCTAAATATTAGGAAAAATACCTTAAAATATAATTTTATCCAATATAAAATATATTTTTAAATAGTAAAAAAGGAGAATGACATTTCACTAAGGGCTTCGTGCTTTTATTATAATATAGATAAGTTTTAACTTCATACAAATGTGTAACGACCCGGACGGTTGTTTTGAGTACTTGAGCCCCGTTCCCCTATTTGATGCTTCTTATATGTGTGTTTGTTATTTTGTAACTTGCGGAGTCGGTTGGTTCAGCTTCGGGAATGTTTGAGAGTGATATGGGACACTTAGTCTCATTTTGAAAATCTTAAGTCGGAAGAGTTGACCAATATTTGACTTTTGTGTAAACAACCATGTATCGGTGATTTGATGATTTCAATAGGTTTGTATAGTGATTTTGGACTTAGGCGTATGTTCGGATTTGGATTTAGAGGCTCCTAAAGGATTTTGGCTCATTTACCGAAAGTTGGCAATTAGAAGGTTTGGAGAGTTCTTGGATTTGAGCGGGGTTGAATTTTATGTTATTGGATCCCGATTGGCGTTCCGAAACTTTTGATAGGTTCATTTAGCTGATTGGAACTTGTGTGCAAAGTTCGGTTGGAATCCGAAATATTTAGGCATAGTTCTGACGTGTTTGGCGAAGTTAAAAACTTTGGAGATTAAGAGACTGATTTTGATCGTCGATTCTTAGTTTTGATGTTATATGTGATATTTTGAGCATTTGGATAATTTTGGATTAAGTATTCAGACTTGTTGGTATGATGAGACGAGGTCCTTGTAGGCTCGAGTGTGTTTCGAGTTGATTTCAGATAAGTCCATGTTTCGAGTTGATTTCAGATCAGTTGGACTTAATTGGAGTTGCTGGTGCTGGTGAGTTGCACCTGCGGAGTTTGATGCGCAAGTGTGAGGTCGCACCTGTAGAGGTAGGTGTGCAGAAACAATAATTGGCTGGGATTGGGAAACTGCTCCTACGATGGATGCCTCACATAAGTGATTGCGCACCTGCAATTCCATTGGCACGCCTGCGACTCCGCAGAAGTGATGCCCTTGTGGCAGGTACGAAGTTTGGCTGGAGGGAGGAGATGCGAGCTTTTTGTCGCAGATGCAAGCCTTTTGTCCGCTGATGTGAAAGTTGCTTGGCAGACTACTTAATTGGTATATTTCGGGATTTTAGCTCATTCTCTCATATTTTGAACCCTAGACTTGGAGAGGGAGGATTTGGCTTGGAGATGTTCATACATGACTAAGGAGTAAGTGATTTTTAATCATTTATGGTATTAAATCAAGACTCTACATAGATTATTAACACTAGAAATATGGAATTTTGAGGTAAAAATTGTGGGTTTTCCACCAACTTAAGAGAGTTAAATTGAGGTTTTGAGCTATGATTTGCACGTGGATGACCCGTCTTAATATGTTATTTTCACTGTTAAACTAGGAATGTTCTAATTAAGTTATATTGTATTAAAACTGTCATTAAATTTGTGCTATTAACTCCTATCCTTCATGATTCAATGACTCTATATTAAGTGATATCCTTATGATTAACCTTGCTAAGATTCTGTGATTAAACTAAGTTAACTTTTGTGGTGATTTTGTGCATAATCCACTCCTGCTAGTTAAACAGTAATCCTATGAGCACTATCATGTCAACTAAGTTAAATGAACCATATCCTTGAACTCTACTTAGTGTTTGTTAGGATTTTAGACCTCTAGGATAACTTGATCCTCCTGCTTGCGCCACTATGCTGATATTATGTGTTACATTCCATACTTTTCTACATTGAATTTTAGTGAAAGATTAATAAATTAATTAGTAGGTAAATATCATTGCCATCATCAATCCACGTGTAGTAGCTAGAATGACTAAGCATTTTAAGTTAGTAGGTGTCCTCTTAGGAGTTAAGTACTTTATTAGGTGTATTGTATATATACATGTAAAGAGGAACTTTAATGGGCTGCCACATGGCATTAATTTGGCTAAGGTTGGCAATATGTGTGTATATATGAGTCATAGCATTTAAAGTGCATGGTTTACACGTGTAAAGTTTGGTGATGAGTCATTTAATTGATCTCGTGTATCCATGGCCTCCCTAGCATCACATTATAACTCATGTTACCATCTACCACTTCGAACAGGGTGTTCTTCGTTACCCCTTCAGCATGCGTGGGCAGCAGAATTTCTCCTCAGGTCGTAACACTTGTTAAGCTGAACCCAGCTAAAAGCTTTATTGTCGGAACTATATTTTCGATTAACTTCGCTTGCTCCAAAACTCTCTATTGTATGATGTTGGCCGAACTTCCTGGATCAACCAACACACGTTTAATTTTAAAATCTAAACATTAAAAGAGATTACAAGAGCATCATTGTCCGATAGAAGAAGTCCATCAGCATCTTCTTCTGTCAAGGTCATGTCATCTTCTAAGACATCTCGAATCCTCTTGCCATGAGTTACCGATATCATTTTTTTGCTTGCTGCTGAAAATGTCATCCCATTTACTTCGTCTCCACCGAACATCATGTTTATCATTATACGAGGTGACCCTGCAGTCAGTTTTGATGGTTCTGCAACATCCCGGTTTCTCCCATAATTGTTCTTGGCACGGTCACTTAAAAACTCTCTAAGGTGACCATTTTTCAACAGTGTCGCTACTTTTTCATGAAGATGTCGGCAGTCCCCAGTCTTGTGGTCGTGTGTTCCATGGAACTCACACCATAGATTAGGATCCCTTGAGCTAGGATCCGGTCGGATTGGTTTCGGGAACCTAACTTCTTTAATATTCCTCATAGTTGATACCAATTCTACTAAGCTGATGTTAAAGTTATAGTCGGATAATCTGGGATATGTTGAATCTCAGGACCCAGACGCCTGTTTCTCCTGCAATGCTCTATTATTTCGACCACAATCTGCCCTTCTATCAGAAGCGAACCTATCCGATGATTGAAAGCCTTTATTTCCATGCTCGCCGGCTCTCTCGTAAGGTTGAAAATGACTTCTAGAGGATCTCCGATCTGCTTCAAAATCACTTTTTAATTTATCTTCATTTCGATCACATTTCCGTCCTTTGGAAGACATCGAGGAACCCGTTCAATCATATTCTATTCTGATCTTTGACTCGTAGCGATTGTGAACATATCCCCATGTGGTTGCCTGAAATTCTAGCAAACTTTCCTTTAGTTTTCGTGAGGCATCGGAACTCAATGGGTTGAGACTCTTTGTAAATGCCTCCGCTGCCCACTCATCTGGTACTACTGGTAATAATATTCTTTCTTTCTGAAACCGAATCACCAACTCTCGCAACAGTTCGGATTCTCCTTGGGATATTCTAAATATATCTTCCTTCCTTGCTTGAACCTTTCTTGCTCCAGCATGAGCTTTGATAAACGAATCAGCAAGCATTTCAAAAGAATCAATGAAATGCTCAGGTAAAAGAGAATACCAAGTTAAGGCACCCTTTGTCAGGGTTTCGCCAAACTTCTTCAACAAAATAGATTCGACCTCGTGTTGGGCTAGGTTGTTTCTATTTACAACCATATTGTAGGTCGTGATATGTTCCTTTGGATCCGATGTCCCATCATACTTCGGAATATCTGGCATTTTAAACCTCTTCGGGATCAACTCTGGAGCCGCACTTGGTTTAAATGGCAACTACGTATTCTTTTTAAAATCGGGTCCCTTTAACACCGGCGATGCTCCTGGGATCTGATTTATCCGAGCATGAAATTCCTTTGCATTCTGGTCCATTTGCTCATTCATTTCTCTCATGAATCTCATTAGCTCGATTTTGAAAGGGTGGTTAGTGTTGTTGATGTTCCCAAATCCACTACTGGTACCTCCTGCCTCGTCAAAACCAAACTCCTCCCTTGGAGTGTCGTTACCGGTTCTTTGAACTGTTTGATTTGCAGGGTTGCTAGGAGGAATCTGAGCTCTTCCATTAGCATTATTGGAAGCACCCAATAACGCATGTTTCAACTCTATCATCACCTGATCTTATCTTGAGAGGTAATCCACAATTGCCCTTTGTTGCTCTCTCAAGATTTTGACCGTTTCAACAACATGTTGATCATCTGCATCATCAGAAGTTGGACTCCTCACATGTCGAGGATTTTGACTTTCGTGAACTGGAGTTGTTTCATCTCCTTCATTGCGGGTTTCGTTGGTTGAATCATCACGTTGGAACACGTCCTCATGTTCATTGTGTGCTCCAAATTATAGGAATTATTGACATCACTAGCTGCCACATCTGATTTTTCTTTTGCTAAGAAAGGAATCAAAATTCATTAGTAACAGATGAATGGATCAAAGCAATTACAAAATTGTGGGTTCGAGTCCCACGGTGGGTGCCAAACTATTTACCTGTAAAACGGTACAGTTGAATTTGCAACATGGTTTATAGACACGTAAATTAACTTGATACAACAATATGAAATAAACAAGAATGAAATCAATAATGTAAAAACAAATAAAGAAAATACAAGCATGCTGGTATGATGAGCTTCTCCAGAAGCAGTAGTATGAATAATATTAAGAACAAAATAAAGTAAGTAGTTTTATAACTTGAGAGCAGGATATAACTTTTGTGTACAGAATGTTTTGCCCTACAATGGATACTAATTCTCTTATTTATAGCTATGCTTAGGAAGATAAGATCCTCAAATCAAACTCCTCTTGAATGAGAATAAAACCATCATTGATGGCTGCATAACGGATGGCTATAAATGCAAATATTCTCTGTAACGGCTGCTTATTGAATGTTATCTGATATCAATTCTTCAAATCTTTGTTATCGGTTACCTTGTCTTCAGAATTCACCCAACACTGATCACATGCTTGCAACTGGTATCAACAATTTGCTGACTCACATCCTACCTGTCTTCAACTCCACGTGTCACTTCTTCATTCGTTCAACTGTCACTAACCAATTTTACCGCGTACAAACATTTCTGCAAAAACATATTGTCCACTTTTAAACAAGTGAATGACTTTCAACCCGGGGAAATTGTGGACTTTCATAAGTCAAAACAAGTAATCCCTCTGTTTCAAAAAGATTGGCACTATTTTCTTATTAGTATGTTTCAAAAAGATTGGTACCTTTCAACATTTCCTTAATAAGAAGCATTTATAGCCACACAAATGGAATGACAGATTTTAGACCACAAGTTACAAAAGTTTTACGTCCACACAAATGTTATGGCTTATTTAGGACCACATATCTCAAAAGTCTTCCATTCTTTATTAAAGTTTGTGTCAAGTCAACTAAGACAATCTTTTAGAAAAGAAGGAAACACTAAATAACCAGATCAATGTCTGCAGCACACATAATACTAAGAGTGTATACTTAGGGGTCATTTGGTAGGATGCATTAGATAAAATAATGCATGCATCAGCTTTGTGTATTAATAATACCTTGTTAGGTACACTTTTTGGACATATACATTAGTTATGCAAGCATTAGTTATACACTCTATTTGGTATTATCATATGCATAACTAATGCATATGAAACCGTGGTATTAATAATGCAATGGGTTATAATGCATGCATTAGCTTAGTTAAAGACAAAATTCCCCTTCAAAATTTATGTTTGATTAAAATATTCTATTATATTAATGCAAGTTTGATGTAAAGTTCGTTACTGAAATTGCTCCTGCTATTTATATCTATACTCCGCCAATTTCTTCATTATAAATTTATAAATCTATACTCTACTACTACGTACTGGAATGCACTTGTAATCGACTTATTTTTCTTTTATTTCTTTAATTCAAACTTTATTTGCCTAATAATCCAAGAAAGTGGGGAATAAAATTATATCCCTAGTAGATAAATAAATACTTAACATATTTTCTTTTTTATAAATAAACATTCAATTCTATACTACAATATAGGTAGATAAATCAAAATATAAAACATTCCTCATCGTATGTTTCTTTTAAAAAGATAAAGTGATGAACGGTTATGAAAGTAATTTTGTAAGCAAACAATTCTTTCACAAATTGTGCAATGCTTTAATATATCAAACGAAACAATGGATAAAAAATATGTCAGTATAACCAATACCAGCATTACTAATACACCCTATTCAGCATTATTCTTGTGCACCCTACTAAATGACCCATTATAGATAATAGATATATCTGCATAGCAAATAAGTATTTGTCTCTAGTTTTATTCATGACATTGTCGACATGGGAGAAGACTTTGGAAATACAGAAGGAAAAGGTTACAGAAAAAAGATAACTCTTCTCTTCCGATGTACAGTGGAAAAAAGTTCCCTCTATGTACAGGAACATACTATCAGAAACATAGTTACAGCCAAGCACTTATTTCTGAACCCCACTTTTACCAAGGACCTGTCTGGGTCCTTCTCAAGCATCGTCTTTTAGCTCCTCGTTGAAGGTTCATCATCTCCTGAACCTGTAACATCAAATGTAAGTAGTGTCAACTGAACTGAAGCAGCCAAAATGCCTTTACAAACTCAATTTTGAAATTTGTTGAACTCGTAGAAGAAGCAAAGCAACGTTGAGCTCCAACATATAAAGATACAGGTGGCAGAAATGGGGCCAGCCTATGCGGATTAGACAGTGAAATCGCTAAGGTAAACAGTAACTTATATGGATGGAATTGATGTACTAGCAGAAATAGGACTTTTTCAGACACTTCAACCTTTTATTAGGAAAATTTTGAAGTCTAGCATGGTAAAAACAGAAGTGAAACATAAGTTTATAATCAGTTTTAGCATAAGAAACTAGATAGGTAAGTACACTTTATGTAAAAGAAATAGAGCAGCCTAGCGCTAAGATGGTGCTACCAGCTAAGGCATTTTACAGGTTAGGAATCCCCCATGCAAAAACAAAAGGACAGGATTCCCATTGTACAAAGACAAATGTTTCTATGAAATCTAGCATGCTTCCTTATCTACCTTGGCAATTTCATTGTGAATGGCACGGCAAAAGATACCCTGAAAAGGTTTAAGAATGAAGACCAAATTTGGACATTGTAGAAAGAAGTGGGTGCAGCTTTCTACCTCACTGTTACACATAAAAAACCTACTGCATATTGCCATTTCCCCTACTCTGCAGATTACTATGAGTGAGACACGCATTGCGAGTGACAAGCCACATAGAACAACTAATTTCGTAAGGTGCCTTGGATTTCCATAACTACTTCCATGGACAATTGGTAAGGCTACAGTATTGATCGTCATATAACATGAATTTAGAAGAGTCCATTCTGTTGCCTTGTCCATTCCATGCAATACTCAGCTTTAAAGACACTTTTTTTCTAAATCTTTCAACAGGAGCAATTCTAGGAACTTCCGAATCAAAGCAATTTTTTCTAAAACTTATAGATCAACTTCTAGCATTCCAGCATCATGAGACAAGGTTTCCTGAAGTGTTAATGAAAACCATAAAGATCATGGACAGAATATTTAATGGTAAATGTCCTATCCAAGCATCATTCCAAAACTTTGTATTCCTACTATTACCAATATTGATCTGTGCAGGTCTCAAAAGTAGGGCAAAGGCTGCAAATATTTTTCCTTAAACCTAATCCATTAGTATTGTGGACTAAAACCAGCAAAGTTTATTAAAAAAACCATGTTGAACCCGTCAAAGCCCTAGGGTCTTTACACCCTCAGAGCTTCTAATGATTTCTTCCACTTCCCCCTCTAAGAAAGGCATTTGTAGCCACTCCTTATCCACTTCTGATAATCTGGGACGATTTGATGGCCTCCACTCCACGTTCTCCTTATACAGATTGTCATAAAAGTTGATCATCTCTCTTGATAGTTTTCTGGTCCTCCACCACCTACCTGTTTACTTTCAACTTTTTCATGGAATTGTGCCTTCTATTCGCGTTTGCACCTGGTATTTTTGTCCCCAACCTTAATTCACAAGATTTTTTATCTTTGCCTACATGAGATATCTTCAAGTTTTGCCACCTCCTGAAGCTCCATCACAGTGGTTGCCCTTTGTGCTAACTACACTCTTCATTTAGCATACCTTCTTCTTTAGCACTTTCTAAAGCCTTTAGCATTATGACTCACTATCCATGCTTTTAAGTTTTGCTTCAAAATCTTTAGTTTACAGAAGCATAGACTCAGGATAACCTTTAACCACAAAAGAATTCCACCAATCTTTTAACCTTTCCAGGAACCCTTCATAATCGATCAACATGGTTTCAAACTTGAACTAGGTTTTTTTCTTTCCCCATCTGCCACATTGTAATTCTATCAGATTATGGTCTGACCAATGTTTGGTTACACAAACTTTTTAATGTTGTTGAAGTGATCACCCCGTTCACTGGAAAATAAGAATCTGTCAAACCTTGATACCATCTCTGAATTATCCCCCGCAGACCAAGTAAAATTTCCTCCACAAAGATACAGGTCAAATAAGTTCCATTCTTGAATAAAATCCTAGAAGTCTTGCATTTCTGAAGTGAGTCTTTTGCTATTCTCTCTCTTCTAATGTATCTAGCAACATTTAAATCACTTGTCATCACCTACGGAAGTTGCCTGAAACCTCTAGTTGCTGCGAGCAAACCATAATCCCCTTCTAAGTACCTTCCGGTGAGGAACATAGATAGCTGAAATGGTCCATTTAAAATCACTGACAGCGCTTGCAAGCTATGTCAATAATGAGCAGTCACCCCTGACACAATCAACTGCTTCCCATTGTCTCTTATTCCATAAAATAATCACACCCTGATGTTGATAGCCTCAAACACTCCTAATCTATCTGTTAGGCCAAATTTGTCTTGTCATTTTCACTCTCCAATGTTGCATTTTAGTCCCTTGAAAGCAACACATGTAGCTTTCCAGCTATTAACTAGAGACTTTGTAACCCTCCTCTTCCTACTACAGTTTAGACCCCCCACATTCCAACTAATAATTTTAACCTAAATCCTGGTGCAATTTTACCCCGTCTTTTCTCTTCCGAATCCCCATAATCGATGTTAAAAACCAAATATTTAAGTTCCATGAGACCAATTTGTTTCTATTGAACCGGAGTTCTACATTGTATGAGACTTATTTAAATTTGAGACGAGAAAGTGGTTTTTCAATTATGATTAAAAAATATAATAGATAATACCACGTAATTAAAAACTTAATAAAATCAACTAGTATTGAACAATGAAAGAATTTCAAGTAACAAATAAATAACTAACTCACAAGAAAAATAAAAAAAATTATTATAAAATTCTAGAGATAAAACTTATTTGAATTTGAGAAGAGAAAGTATCTTTTGAATTATGATGAGAAAATTCATTCAAATAGTAAAACATAACTAAAACCATAATACATAAAGTCAAAAATAAAAAGATATAGAACAATGAATGAATTTCAAGTAAAAGGGTAATAAATTAATAATCAACTTTCTCATGAGTAAGAAATCTATATTATCCATGTTACATTAAAGGAGGTAATAAGCAAGGACATTAAATCTAAAGGCAAACTAATAAAAAATTCACATGATAATGCAATCATACTGAGCAACGAATAAAGCAATAACGATAATCGAGGAACAAAAGGAGAAAAACTGGTATAAAATGTAAAATGGTATGATTTATTAGAATTTTAAATCAGAAAGTGTATTTGAGTTATAATGAAAAAAATAATACATATGTAAAATATCACGTAACTTAAATCTTAATAGATAAAGTCAAAAACAAAAAATATTAGGCAATGAAAGAATACAAAGCAATAAAGCATAATTTTAAAAGATAGTTGACTTTAATAATTAAATCTTAAAAATCGAAATTTTAATAAAAAGTCAAAGAAGAAGAAAAACTTATATTTCTAGGCATATAATACAAAAATACCAATTATTAAAAGAATTGGTACATTTATAACTAATAGAGAAAAAATTAATTTATATTTTGGACGAATTCAAATGAAGATGTACAATGGAAAAAAAGTTTCAAGAAAAATTTTAGGAGTTAAAAAAAATAGATATCTTTATCTATATTATATTAAAAAGAGAGAATTAACAAAAATACCAAGCTAATAAAACGTCATAATAGCAAATGAAATAATACTAAATATAGTAGATTATGTAATAAAGAAAAGTGAGGAACTGAAAAGTTATTCGATAACCATATGAATCTTTTTCTAATTTCATAAGATGTTCGTATTGGGCATGTTTCACCGGATAAAAGAAAGGAAATTGAAATTTAATTCAAGCAATATGATATAATATGATTAAACAAATTAGATCACACAACATGATTTATATTCTCCAGGCATCGCGTAGGTGCTATACTAGTGAGAATAACACAATGGGCTGTCATCTCTTGCAACTAAATCTATACAACTGCCCGTCTCTAGTTTTTCAGTTACTTCGAAGTTCAGAAATCTTTCATTAGTTAGGCCATTTCTCTGTGAGGTAGGAGCTCGGACATACCGGAATGAATTGTCCAGGAACCATTCGTATTAGTACCGGGAGCTATGTTAATGACAGCTTCGCACTTAGGCTTGTGAAATTTTCACCGTCACTGGGTCCAACCTGGGCTCATTAAAGATTGCATTCTGATGGGCCAAAACAAAATCAGACGAGTAGTCCCCTTTCTCAATCAAAACAGCATTAGCTAGCCTAACTTTCCAGGCCCATAGTACGAGAACTGGGGTCCTTTGGGCAAGCATGCTTATGACGTGTATGTATGGTCAATGAGATTGTTTTTTCTTTGTGAGCAAAGAAACCACACTTCTTTGTGAGCAAACATACCACTACGTATTTTCAGACCAATGAAAATGCTTGAAAATGATTTTAAAGTAACTGCCTTCCTAAAAGAAACTACAGGCTGATAGAAGAAGTTTCGAAATGAGTACACCTGCAAGTAACTCAGAAAATTGTAATAGATGTCCTATGCACTAAATAAAAATATACTAGTCATACACAGAGATGACAGGATTCTAATGAATATAATGCATTTTGGTCTGGTACCAATGTGATGGTATCAGTCAACTATATCTGTGACCAAAATCAAGCAGACATGACTACATGATTCACCAAGAAAGTAGAAAAAGCATGAGGTGTTTGACTTAGAAGTAAGAAGAAAACAATAATTTGAAGTACCTGATTCTTCTGCATTTCCATCATCTCTGCCTGCAGCAACACAGTCTATTTAGTGATGCATCATCAAGAAGTGGCTATGCATGGATTCGCTGAACAAAAGGTCACCTGTTTCTTCCGCAATTCTTCGTTTTCTTCTTTAAGTTTTGCAACTTCTGCTTCTAGCTCCATTGTGTAGGCCTACAGTATGTTAAACAGGTGGATCAGCAGCGATGAAAGTATAAACCATATTAAATAAGTGTTATGCTGGTAAGTAGAGGAATCTGGCAGTATGTTAAACAGGTGGATCAGCAGCGATGAAAGTACAAACCATATTAAATAAGTGTTATGCTGGTAAGTAGAGGAATCTGATAGGGGCAGATTCGATGTTTGCTATATTTATGAAGATTAAAGCACAAGGTTTTGAGAAATTTATAATTTGTGATGGCTTTTCTCACACGTCATGATTGCTCCCTAAAGCACACATTCTCTAAAGCTTCTCATGAAGTGTAACCTGTCATATCTTGCCACATCAGATAGCTATCACATTGCCGTTCTGCTACATAAGATATCCAATCTTTTTGTGGAGTTGAAAGATCCACCATGGCCATCGATAATAAAGTAGAATGTTAAGAAGCACCTTTCTTGTGTGGGTTTGGGGG